>PVLA01007713.1:0-100506 GCA_004027455.1 Hydrochoerus hydrochaeris | reverse complement strand
GAATTTAAATCTGAAATTCTAACTCAGGTGAAGCAAGATATAAGAAGATTAATAAAAGAAATGCTGGATAATCCTCAAGAAGACACAAATGGAAGAATGGAGGAACTCAGAGAAAGGAGAGAAGCCTTTGATGAAGAATATAAACAAAACCTAGAATATATGAAACAGATCCAAAGAGAATATCAGGAAATTAAAAACTCCATTGAAAGCTGGAAAAACCTTTTAACAGAAACTAAAGACAAACTTTAAAAACTTGAAGATAGTTTTGCAAAGTATGATCATGAAAGGGGGGATCTCTTAAAAATAACAAGGAACCAGGAAGCAATGATAGAAAGGCTAGAAGATGACAAGAGGATTTATAACCTAAGAATAAAACATGTGAATGAAGATGCAGCAACAAATACACATGAAATAAAAAATCTATTCACAGAAATAATTAAGGAAAACTTCCTAAACATAGGTAATGGAAGTGAAGTTCAGATAAATGAGGCATATAGAACTCCAGCCAGCTACAACCAAAACAGATCTACACCCAGACATTTAATAATCAGGATCTGAGAAATCCATCACAAGATCTGAATATTAAAAGTGGTCAGAGAAAAGAAATAGATCACCTATAAAGGAAAACTCATCAAAATCACAGCAGACTTCTCAATGCAAACTATCAAACAAGAAGAGCTTGGAGGAAAATATTGCAAACCCTGAAAGAAAATAACCTCCAATCCAGATTGCTGTACCCTTCAAAATTGTTTCTCAAAATTAATGGAGAGGCAAGATAATCTCCATGACAAAGAGGAAATGGGGGAGTTTGTGACCACCAATCCAACCCTGCAAAGAATACTGAAGGACATTCTAGAGAGAGATAAGAAAATCACCAGGATTCCAGGAATAAGTCAGAAAAGCCTCAGTGAAAGGGTCAGATAGTTGAAAGAAGGAGAAAAGTAAACAACAATGACAGAAAAATAACATAGCAGAGATGAGGCAGAGAAGATTGGCTATATCGTTGTTTTGTCTTGACCGATTTTTTTCAAATCTGGTATGCTTGAGATTATCAAGTCTGAGAGTAGAGACAACTACTCTGAAGATGACAAGATTCAATACTCATTCTGGTTTGATTATTAACTGCCTTTTAAGCCCTATAATGTCTCCAATGTTTAGTTTTTATTATTAGTGTTATGTACTACTATGTTTAATTATACTATGTCTGATGATATAAACAATTTTATTGAAAATAACAAGAGACATCATAATAGCTACTGTAGATCACTTAGTATTGTGGTTTTATATGTCCTTTTCATGTTTCTCTAGGAATTTGTACTGTTGACTTGTTTTGATTTGTTTTTCCCTCTAATACAGAAAGGCTAGGTATACATGTAGAGACTTATACATGTGTAGAACTTCTAAACAGTTTACAAGAATGGGTTATAGTTACTTTAAAGAAAAAAGAGAGGAAAATGTATTCTAAAGGGTATAATTTCATGTATGTTTAAGTGTGTAGGATTGATAACCATATTACTAAGTTTTTGTTACATAGATGAACAGAACTGGTTGCAGTCTCACTGTTTAAATGTCCACTTTGTAGGCTTTACTTTTGTAACTTGAACAACTACTTCTAAGAGGAAAATATGTAATTATCAACTAATGATTTCTTACTGGTTCTTATTTGTGGGTTTTTTTGTTTTCTCAAAATTTTGTATTATTTCTACTCTCTGTTTCATTTTCTTTTTCTTTAAGTAAATTTTTTTCTGTTGTTTATAAGTCCCTTAAGTATATGATATTTTGTTATAGTAACTTAAATGAACCAAGACATTGGTCATCAAAAAGTCAGACCATTTAATGCTTTGAGAATTTTCTTCAGCAAACTTATCTGTGCTGAGTAAGTGGAAAATATGGTTTAACCAGGATTGTGGGTTCACAAGAGACAAAAAAATAGAGCGAGGTAGAAGCAAATTGTGATGTTGGCAAATGAATTAGTATAGGAATCAATCATAGAATGCAACAAAGGTTACTAAAGGAAAATAATGGCCATTAGGGAGGGAAAAGGAAGAGGAAAAATTTTGTATGACCAAGGGTTGCAGCTGCAACTGAAAAAGTGTTAAAGGATTTATGATGTAGGAAATGAAATTTAAAAGATAGGTGTTGCTAGGTCACAATGCTGAATTTATATCATGGAGGGAAATGAAGTTGGTAATAAGAAGACTCAAAAAACATCAGAGACAGTGAGTTACTGTATGAAAACAACTGAATCTCTGGAATAAAATAGAAGAATGGAGAAACCAAGTAATTAGAAAGTCATTTATGGATGACTATAATTCACAAAGAATTGAGAGTAGTAACTTTAGAACATAAACATATATCAATTGTTACAATATCTAAGGAATTCTGAGTGAAGTAACCAAGAAAAGGATGCAAAATTGTTGGTACATCCTAATAGCCAAAGCTTTCAGTCTAGGGGGATATTTAGGGACAGGGAGGGAGATGTTAAAATACAATAATGAAGAAGATGGAAGATTGTCACATAACTCCAGACAGAAACAGGTTGCTGCAAGGAAATGAAAAGCTGCCAACTAAGAGAAATATCAGGAAGCAGCATCCTCAAAGGAGAATCAGGTCTGATAGCAAAAAAAGCAAAGGTGATATTTAACAGGTCAGTTGAAAACATAGGGGTTTCTGCTTATATATGATTATTGGTTCAAGAGCATTCTGAGAACTGTTTTGGTAGTTGGAGATTGGCATTAGAAGGGAATGCACCAGAAGAAATTGGAAGTGAAATTAAGGGAATTTGTGGGATTCTTATTGATTGATGAAAGTAAGAATGAAGGGCACAAGACATGTGGTAGTAAGATAATACTTCTCAGAGAGGAAAGATGATGGTAGTGGTGCCTGGTACTCTTCAGTGAGAACAGGACCAGCCACCTCAGTCTCTTCCAACATTGTCTTCTCATTTATAATGTGGGAGTTTGAATCTTAGGATTCTTGCCTACAGCTCAATACCTTTGAAAAAATCTTCATGCTAAGAATTTTTTACCAATTGTTAAAAGAGATCTAATACGTAAGTGTCCTCTCCTGATCCCATACCAGAGTTGTTCTCATTTCATGCTCTTTCTTGTTAACCCTTCACTAAAGTAGCACTGTCCCCATGGACTTGTGGGGGTTTCTTGTTTTTTGACAGACAGATAACTCTCAAGTTGAAAGCCTCCATGATTCAGTTAAGAGAATGTACTTTTGAAAGCTATGTTTTTCAAGAATAAGGGTTTTGCTGAGCTCCTTTCCCCACCCCGCTGTTTCTTTATCTTCAAAGGCTTTGTGGAGTTTGTCCTATTTCACTTTCAAAACATAAAAGAGCATCAGTCTCTGTCCTTCAGATGCTTCCAAGGTGGCAATACTTTAAGCAACAATTGAATTATAATGTTTATCAGGACAAACTATTTCTAGAGGTAGACTATAACAGTAATTCTTGCATGTGTATGAATAGTGTGACTCTGCTGTTTGTCCCATGCAGTCTGCTTTTGAGTGTAGAGATAATGATGTTTAGTCTGAGCCAGCACTATTGTGTTAGCATGTTGCTAAACTGCTTTAACAAAGACATTTGCAAATACAGACAGTTAAATGAAATAGATTATTTCTCACACAGCCTTTGAGGAGTGAGATGGTGGCCCTGATTGCTTTGATCTCATAGGCCTAAGGGCTGGTCCATTGGTAACAATTTCACAAAGAGCAGAAGGAGGGGAGAGAATAGGATTATAAGAATTTGACCCCCCAAAATTGCCCACATCATTTCACTCATGTGGTATTTGAGCAGGGATAGCCATATGGCCTCACTTAGCCACAAGAGAGGGTGGTTACTTAGTGGTTTCTAAAGGCCCTGGTAAAATTCAGGAAGCAGATTTTTGGCAGTAATTAGTAATATCTGTCAAAAAGATGTTATAGTATGGTCAATGTTTATATTGAAGAAAAATACAGAATTTGGAGACCCTTGAATTCCCTGAATGATTTCCTTTCCAGTATCGCTGTGAATTTGTTCATTTTTTCTTATAGTCCCTTCATTAATTCCGTATCTTTTCTCACATGTCACCTTCTATGTGAAGCTTCTCCACATCACTCTGTTTAAAGTTACCATCCCGCATACCATTTTCATTTCTTGCTTTATATTTTTTCCCTAAAAGTGTCATCATTTAATCTATTATATGTTTTATTCATTTTCTGTGTTTTACCTTTCTCCTGCATTAATTTTCCATACAGGTAGCAAATTTTGTCTGTTTTTTAATCTTAATGTATATTTATGATACATAATCCATTCAGCTTGGAGAATTGGTGCTCATAGAAATAACATCTTGGTCACTTTTACTCCTCATTAGTCTGCTCTTTTTTGTGATGATTCCATAGTGTCCAGAAAGGAGTTAGTAATTGAACTGATGCCTAATACTATATATTCTCAAATATTGCCAATGAAAAAAATGAATAGAAATGTATTTGTAGTGCTCTGTGAGGTTATAGTGTTTTATATGTCAGGTTTATGTCTATGAAAAAATTGTCTATATTACATTAAAGATAAAAATGTTACTTGTTGATTTCACTTAATATTATGAATAGTTGATAATATGACACTAAAAGTCAGATCATTTCCTCTTTCAGTACACACTATGATTGAATAATGCATTAATTTGACACATTAATCAATATATTAATGCATAAATTCTAACCTATGATTTTCATTTTTTTTCCTCCAAAGCCAATCATAAAGTTTTATTTTTTTATTTTAAAGAGAATAAAACAAAAGAGGACAGATCTAAGCAGATCAGAACAGAACAATGTAAGCAACATAGCACTTCAAAACAAGACAATTGGGTATTAACAGCAGCTATCATAATGTCTCTTTCTTTGACATAGTTGAGCTTAGCTTTACACACAATAATGTCAAACAACAAAATGGAATAAAACCACTCAAGAGAATGAAAGTATTGCAAGTCATTCTGAACCAAATAATCAAAGATGAACCATGGTTCCTACATTATCTCATTTTCCATAAAAAATTGTTAAAACTATCATACATATTAAAATCCAATAAGATACAACATGATATAACCAATGGTAATAGAAAAACAAAAGCATGGTAGGACTTCAGAGCAAGATGATATTAAAACAACAATGGCTGCCATATTGTCTTTTCTTCAAAGTAACTATTCATACCATCACATATATTAAGATCAAACAAAACAAAATAAAACCATTCCAACCAATGAATGAAAAATTAAGATTTCAAAGCAATATAATGGTGAACCATGATTACCATAGAATCCTCTGTACTCTTACCATTTTTTACACTGGGGAGACTATACGGTATTTATACATATGAGTTTGATTTATTTCACTTATGACTATGGATTCAAGTTTCATCCATTTATTCATAAATATCGCAATGTGATCATTCTTTATGGCTGAGTAGTACTCCATTGTATAAAAGTACCACAATTTTTTATCCATTCCTCTGCTGATGGGTGCTTAGGTTGTTTCAAAGATCTGGCTAATATAAACTGTGTTGCTATAAGCATGGGTGCACATATATCACTGTGGTAAGGTGTTTTCACTTCTTCTGGGAATGTGCATAAGAGTGGAATAGCTGGATCAAATGGGACCTCCAACACCAGATTTTTGAGGAATCTCCAGATTGACCTCCACAGTGGTTGCACCAGTCTACACTCCCACCAACAGTACAGAAGAGTTCCTTTTCCCTCATAGCCTCTCCAGTATTTCTTGTTGGTAGTTTTGTTGATCCTGGCCATTCTTTCTGGAGTGAGATGGAATCTCAGTGTGGTTTTAACTTGCAATTCTCTAATGACCAAGGATGATGAACATTTTTTCCTGTATTTATTTGCCATTTGTATTTCTTCATCTGAGAACTGTGTATTCATCTTGGATGCCCATTTTTGGATTGGGTCTTTGAATTTCGGGGGTCTGATTTTTAAAAATTCTTTATAAATTCTAGACAGAAGTCCTTTGTCTAAGGGACAGTTCACTAAGATTTTTTCCTGGTGTGTGGGTTTTCTTCACTCTGCTGGAGATTTCTTTGGGCATGCAGAAACTCTTTAATAAGATGTGATCCCAGTTATTGATTCTGGGAAGTATTTCCTGTGTAGTTTGGTTCTTGTTCATGAATTCTCTACCAACCCCTATGTCTTCAAGATTTTTTCCTACTTTGTCTTGCAACAGATTTAGTGTTTCTGTTTTAATATTTAGATCTTTGAAGCATTTAGATTTTAGTTTGGTACATGGTGATAGGCATGGGTCTAATTTTAATTTTTTGCATATGGATAGCCAGTTTTTCCAGCACCATTTATTAAACAGACTATCATTCTTCCAGTGAACGTTTGGCCCCTTTATCAAAGATAAGGTGGTTGAGTGTGTTTGTAGTTATATCTTCTAGTCTATTCCATTGATCTTCAGTTCTGTTTTTATTCCAACACCATGTTGATTTTAATATGGTAGCTTTGCAGTATAACTTCAAGCCAGGGGTTGTAATGCCTCCTGCCTTGCCTTTGCTGCTTAGAATTGCCTTTGCTATTCTAGGTCTCTTCTGGTTCCAGATGAATTTTAGGAGTGATTTCTCTAGATCTATGAGGTATGTTAGTGGTATTTTCATTGGAATTGCTTTGAATCTGTAGAACAATTTTGGGAGAATGGACATTTTCACAATATTGATTCTTCCTATCCATGAACAAGGAATGTCTTTCCATTTTCTGAGGTCCTCTTTGATTTCTTTTTTCAGGGTATTATACTTTTCCCTAAATAGATATTTTATTTCCTTTGTTAGATTCATTCCTCAGTATTTCATTTTTTTGGATGCTAGTGTGAAGTGTGTGAATTCTCTTATTTCTCTTGGTGATTTCATTGTTAGTGTATAGGAATGCTATTGATTTTTGAGTATTGATTTTGTATCCAGCTACATTGCTGAATTTATTTATTATGCCTAGGAATTTTTCAATGGAGTTTTGGGGTCTTCTATGTAGAGTATCATGTCATTTACAAATAATGATAATTTAACTTCTTCTTTTCCTATCTTTACTCCTTTTATTTCTCTCTCTTATCTACTTGCTCTGGCTAGTATTTCCAGTACTATGTTGAATAGGAGCAGTGATAAGGGACATCGTTGTCTTGTGCTTGATTTCAAGGTAAAGGCTTTCAGTTTTTGGCCATTTAATATGACACTGGCTGTTGGTTTGTCATAGATGGCCTTTATCATATTGAGGTAAAAACCATCTATTCCAATTCTCTGTAAGGTTCTTATCATGAATGGGTGTTGGATCTTATCAAAAGCTTTTTCTGCATGTACAGAAATGATCATGTGATTCTTGCTTTTGGCTCTATTGATATGGTGGATTACATTTATTGATTTACATATGTTGAACCATCCCTGCATGCCTGCAATGAATTCCACTTGGTCATGGTGTATAATGTTCTTGATGATTTGCTGCATCCTGTTTGCCAATATTTTACTGAGAACTTTTGCATCTATGCTCATTAGGGAGATTGGCTTATAGTTCTCTATTTTAGCTGAGTTTTTCTCAGGTTTTGTTACTAGAGTGATATTTGCTTCCAGGAATGACAGAGAGAATTGTTTCCCTTTCAAGTTCATTGAAGAGTTTTTGGAGTGTTGGCATTAAGTCTTCTTTGTATTTCTTGTAGAATTCTGCAGTGAATCTGTCTGGGCCTGGGCTCTTCTTTGTTGGTAGGGACTTGATTACATTTTCAATTTCATTCATAGAAATTGGGTTATTCAGCAGTTTTACATCTTCTTGATCCAGCTTTGTTGGTTTGTATGTTTCTAGGAATCTGTCCATTTCTGTGTTATCGAACCTATCAGAGTAGAGGTTTTCGAGATAGTTGTTGATGATTTTCTGAATTTCCACAGAGTTGGTAGTGATTTCTCCTTTTTCATTCTGTATTGCATGAATTTAAGTCTTTTCTTTCCTTTTTTTAATTAGGTTGGCTAGGGGCTTGTCAATTTTATTTATTCTTTCAAAGAACCAACTCTGATTCATTGATTCTCTGAATTATTTTCTTAGTCTCTATTGCATTAATTTCTGCTCTGATCTTTATAATTTCTTCTCTTCTTTTGGCTTTGGTCTTGGCTTGCTCTTCTTTTTCTAGATGTTTCAGGTGTAATATCAAGTTGCTTATTTGTGTTCATTCTGTTTTCCTAATGTGGGAACTCAGTGCAGTAAATTTTCCTCTGAGGACCACTTTCATTGCACCCCACAGGTTCCAGTAAGTTGTATTTGTATTTTTGTTTGCTCGTAATATGTTTAATTTCTTCTCTAATTTCCTCTGTGACCCACTCATTGCTCAAGAGTGTATTATTCAATTTCCATGTATATGGGTCCTAGGCTTTCTTTGGATGAGCTGGAGGGTTGAGATTGCATTTTGGTCTTTCATTTTGTTGTTTTCCTATATATGTTTGTTTTCAGGGATGTTCCAAAGCTTTTCCTGGATGTGTTGGAAATTACCTCCTGTGCCCTCTGCTACTGGGACTCATGTGGCTTTGGCTCCACTAGTGCAGTGGGCCTGGCTCCCCTGGTTGAAAGAAAGTCACTGGACATGTTCTACTCATGCCAGTGGAACCTCTGGGGTACAGTCCAGAGTCCTAGGGGACTGGGCGGGCACCCAACCCCTGGGATTGATGGTCCCAAACTTTTCCCAGGCCTGTGCCAGCAAGGTGCAACTCACCTCACAGTGCCAGTGACATGGGCCTGGCTCTCCTTTTGGTGGGCCTGGCTCCCCTGGATGAATGAAGGTTGCTTGGCATGGTCTACTCAGGCCTCTGAACCTCTGGAGCCTAGTCCAGTTTCCTGGGGGCTGGATGGACACCAGCCACTGGGATTGATGGTCCAAAATGTTTCCTGGGCCTGTGCTAGTGAGCTGCAACTCACCTCATGGATGTGTCTTGGGACTGGCTCCCCTTTCAGTAGGCCTGGTTCCCCTGGTTGAATGAAGGTGGCTGGGCATGGTGCACTCATGCCCGTGGAAACTCTGGAGTCTAGTCCAGTGTCCTAGGGGGCTGGCCGGGCACCCAGCCACCAGAATCCATGGTCCCAAACTTTTCCTGGGCCTGCGCTGGCGAGGTGCAGTTCACTTTACGGCAGCAGCATGGGCCTGGATCTCCTTTCTGTGAGCCTGGTTGAATGATGGTCACTGGGCACAGTCCACTCAAGCCTGCTGAACCTCTGGAGCCTAGTCCAGTGTCAATCGTAACTTCCTGATTCTTAAAAATTCTCTAACTTAATTTACATGTCTAAAGGAAAAACTGATAACAATACTGTTTTTGTCCTTTTTTGGAAATAAAGAATAAATTGAAATTGTAAGATGTTAAAAAATAGTAATAGGTTACTTCAGTATGCGGTGGAACTTTGTACAAATTAAACATGAGTGAGATTGTTTTCTGCCTCACTAAATCTGCTGTTTGTCTCATGATTTGTTGGCACTAAAATGAGAGCAGTGTTGTTGATCATTACTTGAAGGTGAAAGATAAATGTTTAAAAAGTCAGTATGGATTTTTCCACAGTTCCTTTTCTTTTTTTCTCCATTGTTATTTGAAGTGCTCCATAGAGCAGTAGCTCTGAGGTCTCAAAATGAGAATACCAAAGATCTGGAGGAATGCTCACCTGCACAAAATAACTGTAATGTAAGCAGGAAATGAACTTCTGAAATTTGAACTCATGTGATACCATAGCATAACTCAACTCCTCTTTTTTGAGACAATTATTCAACTGGAGAACATTGAGAGGTGAATTTCACTCAGATTTTATCAAAATAAAAATTTTATCTTGATTATGGTAATAACTTCACAGGTTTATACATATGTCAAAGCTTATCCAATTGTGTACTTCAAGTATTGCAGTTCATTGTACCCTGTAAGTAAAAGTAACATTATTTAAGGAAAAAACAATCAAGAAGGGTCATGTTCTTAGATTAGAGAGGATCAGTCAACTATAGTTTCTGCCAAAGACAGTCCTTTAAGTACCCAGGCTAATAGAATAATTTTGATAGCAATTATTTAATAAGCTGGTTTCAATTTAAACTTGTCCATGATGGAAGTTGTGAAGGAACTACAATGGCTCATAGTGAACATTTTATTATATATTTTCATTTTTTAAAATTTTGTTATTTTTTAAATTTTATTTTAAAGAGAAAAAAACAGAAAAAAAAACAAAAACAAGAGGCATACAAATAACTACAAGAACCACAAAAAAACCAAAACAATAATAATGTAGGATTTCAAAACAAAATGATAGGAATTCACAATGGTTGTAATTTTACATATTGTTATCTTCTGAAGAGTTGCTTAGAATACAAGATAATGACATGCAAGATTGATGTAACTGTATGAGTATTAATTGTTCTTTCCAAGAACTAACACAATTAGTAGTATAATCATCCTAGCTATCTTATGATATGCAAACAAATTTATATCTTCTTCCTTTTCCCTTCTTTCTTTTCTCCTTTCCCCCATCCCAGTTACTTTTCCACTTTGAGCAGTTTCTTCTCCTTTCACAACATGTGTTGTAGATTTTGTAACTTATTTATTCTTTCAGTTTCCTACACTAGGAAGACAATATGATATTCACACTTGTGAGTCTGATTTATTTCATTTATAAGTATGGCCTCAAGTTTCATCCATTTACCTATGAAAGCTTTGATGTGACCTTCTGTATAGCTGAGTAGTACTCCATTGAATAAGAATACCACATCTTTTTATCCATTCCTTGGTTGATGGGCATTTGCGTTGTTTCCAAGATTTGATTATACAAATTGTGCTTCCATAGACATGGGTGCACATATATCACTGTGGTATGATGTTTTTAATCTTCCTCAGAAAATACTCAGAAGTGGGACAGCTCAGTCAAATGGGACCTCTAATCCTAGCTTTTTGAATAACTGATTTCCACAGTGACTGTACCGGCCTACCCTCCCACCAACAGTAGAGAAGAGTTCCTTTTTCTTCACAGCCCATCCAGTATTTGTTACTGGTTGATTTCTTAATCTTGACCATTCCTTTCTGGAGTGAGATGAAATCTCAGTGTTTTTTAATTTGCATTTCTTGAATGACCAACAATGCTGAACATTTTTTCATGTATTTATTTGCCATTTGTATTTATTTATCTGAGAAGAGTCTATTCATCTCAGATACCCATTTTAAGACTGAGTCTTTGAATTTTGGAGGTCTGCTCTTTTTAAATTCTTTATATATCTTTATTTGCCCTAGGTAGAAGTCCTTTGTTTGAGGGAGAAATGGCTAAGATTCCCCCCCACAATTCATGGGTTTTCTTTTCACTCTGTTGGAGATTTCTTTTGACATGCAAAATTTTTTAATAAGATGAGATCCCAGTTGTTGATTCTGGGAAATATTTTCTATGCACTTCGATTTTTGTTCATGATCTCTCTAGGTATCCCTATGTCTTTGAGATTTCTACCTACTTTGTCTTCCAGCAGATTTAGTGTTTCTGTTTTAATGTTTAGATTTCTGATCCATTAGTTTATTGCATGGTGATAGACATAGATCTAGTTTTAGTTTTTGGCATACAGAAAGCCAATTTTTCCAGCATCATTTAGTGAAGGACTATCTTTCTTCCAGTGAATTTTTTGGCCCCTTTGTCAAAGATAAGGTGACTGAGAGTGTTTGTAGTTGTGACTGTACCTTCAAATGTATTCCATTGATCTTCAAGATTTTTTTTCCAGTGCCATGCTAATTTTATCACAGTTGCTTTGCAGTATGATTTCAAGTCCAGGATTTTGATGCCTCCTACCTTGCCTTTATTGGCATAATTGCTATTCTAGGTCTCTTTTGGTTCCAGATGCATTTTAGGAATGATTTCTCTAGATCTGTGTGGTACACTAATAGTATTGTGATTGGAATTGCATTATATCTGTATAGCAATTTTGGGAGAATGACCATTTTCACAATGTTTTTGCCTCCTATCCATGAACAAGGAATGCATTTCCATTTTGTAAAATTCTCTTGGATTTGTTTTTTCAGAGTAACATAATTTTCAATGTATAGATGTTTTACTTTATTAGACTGATTCCCATCTATTTCATTTTTGGGGGGTGCCATTGTGAAGGGTGTGTCTTCCCTTATTTCTTCTCAGTGAGTTTGTTGTTTGTGTATAGAAATGCTATTGATTTTTGAATGTTGACTTTCTATCCATTTACATTACTGAATTTGGTTATTAGATCTAGAAGTCTATCAACAAACTTTTGATAGTCTTCTATGTAGAGCATCATGTCTGCAAATAATGATAATTTAACTTCCTCTTTTCCTATGTTTACCCCTTTTATTGCTTTCTCTTGTCTGATAGGTCTGGCTAATGTTTCCAGAACTATATTGAATAGGTGTGGTGATAGTGGACATTCTTATCTTGTTTCTGATTTTAGGTTGAAAATCTTTAGTTTTTGTTCATTTAGTATGATGATGGCTGTTGGTTTATCATATATGTTTTTTATCATATTGTGGTAAAGACAATGTGTTCCAATTTTCTGTAGGGTTTTTTTTAGTCATAAATGAGTGTGGCACTTCATCAAAAGTTTTTTCTGATTCTACTGAGACAGTCATGTGATTCTTTGGCTCTATTGATATGATTTATCATGTTTATTGATTTTCATATGTTGAACCATCCCTGAATTCCTGAGTCGTGTTGTATAATATTGCTGTTGATTCAGTGCATTACATTTGCCAGTATTTTGTTGAGGAGTTTTGCAACCATGTTTATTAGGGAGATTGGCCTGTAGTTCTCTTTTTTGTTGGGTCCTTCTCTGGTTTTAGTATTAGGATAAAACTTGCTTCCAGTAATGATTAGGGAGAATTGTTTCCTTTTAAAATTCATTGAAGAGCTTCAGAACTTTTGGCATTAAGTCTTCCCTAAATTTCTTGTAAAGTTCAGCAGTTAATCCATCAATACCTGGGCTTTTCTTTGTTGTTAAGGTTCTAATTGCTTTTTCAATTTCATTATTAAAATTGTGTTATTCAGTAGTATTACATCTTCTTGATCCAGCTTTTGCAATTCATGTTTCTAAGAATCTCTCTATGAATGTATAGGTGTTTGTAGTAGGTATTCATGATCTGTATTTCCACAGGGTCTGAAGTCATTTCATAATTTTCATTCCTTATTATATGAATTGGAATTTTTTCTTTTGTTTGTAAGGTTGGCTAGGGGTTTATCAATTTTATTTATTCTTTCAAAGAACCAACTCTTCAATTTGTTAATTCATTGTATTGTTTTCTTATTCTCAATTGCATCAATTTCTACTCTGATATTCATAATTTCCTCTTTTGTTTGGGTTTTGGGCTTGATTTGCTCTTCTTTTTCTGGATGTTTGGGGTGTATCATCAGGTTGTTTATATGTGTTAGTTCTGTTTTCCTGATGTAAGAATTTATCACAATAAATTTTCTGAAGATTGCTTTCATTACATCCCACAGATTCTGTAAGTGTATTTATATTTTTGTATGCTTGTAGATGCTGTTTAATTTATTCCTTAATTTTATCTGTGACTTATTGATTATTCAGGAGAGTAATTATTTAGTTTCCATGTGTTTATTGAGTTTTTGCAGTTTCTTTGGTCATTAACTTCTAATTTCATGGCAGTATCATCAGAAAATATGCATCAGATAATTTTGATTCTTTAGCGTTTACTTAAGTATGTTCTATGAGATAGTATATGGTCTATGTTAGAGAATGTCCATGTGCAGATGAGAAGAATGTATATTCTGTTGTTATCCATTGGAATACTCTGTACACAGTTAGTAAGTCTATTTGTTCACAAGTTTGATTCAGTTCTATTATTTCTTTGTTGAATTTTGTTTAGATGATCTGTCTGTTTGTGAAAGTGAAATGCTAAGGTCCCCTGTTATGATTAGATTATTTCTTAGCTGATTTTTAATGTCTGTTAATATTTTTCTTATGTAGCTACCTGCTCGCATATTTGTTGCATATATATTTATGATTATTACTCTTCTTTAATTTTTTCCACTAACAAGTATGTAGTGACTTTCTTTGTCTTTCTTGATCATTCTTAGTTTGAAGTTCACATTGTCTACCAGCAGAATCACTATCCCTGCTTTTTTCTGGCTCCCCATCACATATTGTATGTTTTACATGCTTTGACTTTCAGTTTAGGAATTTCCTTTGGAGTTAAATATGTTTCTTCTCCATAGTATATTATTGAATTTTGTTTTTTAAATCCACTATGCCAGTCTGTTTCCTTTTATTGATGAATCAAGGCCATTTACATTAAAGTAACTGACACCTACTGGCTTATTTTTGTCATGTTATCTTTCCGTTGTTGGTTCCCCACTTTCACCCATCTGTTTTAATTGCTTGTTCTACTTATTGGTTGCTTGTTCTTTCTGTTGTTGTTCTTGGAATTATGATAATTTCTACCTCTTTCTAGAATACATTTCAGTACTCTTTGCAGGGTTGGTTGCATTGTTGTGAATGTCTTCAGTTGTGCTTTGTTATGGAAGTATCTTATTTCTCTATTAATTTTGAAAGATAGTTTTGCAGGGTACACTAGTCTGGGTTGCAAGTTTTTTTTTCTTACTCCTCCCCCTGAATCTATTTTATTTCAAAGCTAAAAAGAACAGAAGAAGAAAAATACTACAAAAAAATTTCACAACACATCAATCAAGGGGTAACAATGATGCATATATTGCATATTGTCATCCCCAACTATTCACTCAGAGAACAAGATAACTACATTCAATGGTCTGAGCAATACCAGTACAAGAGTTTTTCTCTTCAGCGAACTCAGAGAAATCAATAGTATAACTTTCTTTACAAACAAACATAAATACATGCTTTTTCTTTCAGTTTCTCACACTAATGAAACAATATGATGTTTACACATGTCTTATTTATTTCACTAATGAGAATGTCCTCAAGTTGAACACATTTACCTGTGAAAGTCTCCCATTTGTCTTTTTATAGCTGAGTAGTACTCCATTTTATAAAAAGAGCACATCTTTTTTATCCATTCTTCAGTTGATAGGCATTGTGTTGTTTCCAAGATTTTGCTATTACAAACTGTGCAGCTATAAACATGGGAACAAATGTATCACTATAGATGATGTTTTTAATTCTTTTGGGAAGATAGAAGAGAAATAGCTGGTTTGAATGGGACCTCTAGTCCTAGATTTGTGAGGAATCTTCATACTGATTTCCATAGTGGTTGCACCAGTCTGTACTCTCACCAACAGTGGAGAAATGTTCCTTTTCCCTGTTCAGCCTCTTCAGAATTTGTTATTGCTTTGTTTCTTGATAGTAGCTGTTGTTTCTAGAGTGAAGTTGAATCTCAGTGCTATTTTAATTTCCTCTCCTGAATGACCAGTGATGTTGAACTTCTCCTCACATATTTATTTGCTGTTTGTGTTTCTTCACCTAACAAGTATGTATTCATCTCAGAGGCCCATTTTTGGATTGGGTCATTAAACTTTGGAGGTCTGATTTTTTTTTTTAGTTCTTTGTATGACCTTGATAGTAATCCTTTGTCTGAGGATCAGATGGCAAACATTTTTTCCCACATTGTGATTTGACTCCACTCTGTTGGTGTTTTCCATTGTTGTTCAAAGGCATTCAGTAGAGAGAGATATCAGTTGTTGATTCTTTGTGATAGTTCTTGTGCAATCAGTGTTTTGTTAATAAAGTCTACTTACACCAATGTCTTCAAGAATTTTACCTAGTCTGTCTTCTAGCAGATTTAATGTTTCTGTTTTAATATTAAGATCTTTTCTATTCTGATTTTAGCTTAATACATGGTGAAAGATATAGGTCCAGTTTTAATCTTTGGCATGAGTAGAGCCAGTTTTTCCAACACCATTTATTAAAGAGGCTATCTTTCTGTCAGTGAATGTGTTTGGCACTTTTGTGAAAGAAAAGGTGGATTAGTGGGTAGGAAGTTGTTACTGCATCTTCTAATCCATTCCATTGATCATTGGGTATGTTTTTTGGGGTTTTTTGTGTGTTTTTTTTTTTTTTGCTAGTACCACACTGTTTTTATCACAGTAGCTTTGTAGTGTATTTTTAAGTTAGGGATTGTGATTTTCCCTATGTTGTCTATGTTGCCCAGGATTTCCTTTGTTATTCTAGGTCTTTTATGGTTCCAGATGAATTTTAGAATTTTTTTCTCTAACTCTGTGAGATATGCTCTTGGAATTTTGATTGGAATTGCATTGATTCTGTAAAACAGTTTTAGAAGTATAGTCATTTTCACTACACTGGTTCTTCCAACCAAGACCATGGGGTATGTCTCCATTTTCTAATATGTTTTTTAATCTTCTTTTTCAGAGTACTGTGGTTTTCAATGTAGAGGTCTTTTACATCCTTTGTTAGGTTAATTCCTAGGGATTTCAGTTTTTTTGGAACTATTGTAAAAGATATTATTTCTCTCTCAATGAGTTTTAGGCTTCAGAGATGTTATCCAAGTGTGGGTAGTTTCACTGAGCGGAGCTTTCCCATAGTAAGCAATTTAAAGACAATTAGATTGAACAGAATACCTCTAATTCAAGAATCTGCTTTGGGATTACAATGAATTACAAAAGATAAGTCCTATACAGGTTAAATATAACATTAGATAAAGAATATTAAAAAATTTAATGGAGTAATGTATTATAGAAGCCAATGGAAGATATATAATTATGTAAACACATTTATAAATATATTTTATGTTCTGTCTCTCTCTCTGTATATATATATATATATATATATATATATATATATATACTTCCATAATATATTAATACTTTATTGAGTAACTTAAGTAATAAGTTAGAGGGATATATATATATATATACACATATGTGTATATGTATTATGTATATATATATACATATATACATATTGTACATACAACATTACATACACATTGGATTTGGAATTGAAACTATCATAGCCATTGATACATCTCTGACATTAATAAAACCAATAACATTATTTCTATTTTAATTTTAAGACACTGACTCTTGAAGACTTTACTTGCTGTTGTCCACATAGCTACTATAGAAAACAAAACATGAAGCTAATTACTCTATAAAACCTTTTTTTCTAGCACAAATCAATATTGCCATAACTGATTACAAGTCTGATCATTTTGTTTTCTGGATGATGGAAATAAAACAGAGACTTGTAGAGTTATAAGTATATAATTGTTTCAGAAGTTAGTCAATCATTTTCATTTATAATAGGGAAATGACGCACAGAAGTATTAAAACAAAACCAAAGTTATTGGCCTTGTTAATACTAAAGTCAGATCAAAAATATATCAGACAAGTTTTCCTAATCATTTTGCTTCCTTAAATCTTGCTGAAGTGAAAATACAGAGTGAAAAATCCCACAGAGGCTTCTCCCAAGTAGCTGGCTCTGTTATTCTATAGTTACCCATGGTTTCTTGAATTATTTTCATCAAAGAGACTAGCAGACTAGAAATTAATGGAAACACATTTTACAGTGTGTTGCAGAAATAAATAGCACATGCATTTTATTATCTTAAGAATTGAATTAATTTATATTGCATTCTCTTAACTTGCTGTTTTTACTGTGATCTTCACAATGACAGAAAGATCACAGTTTTATAAAATTTCCTCTACATCTTTATTAATAACTTTTAAGAGCTTAGAAAAGGTGAGGTTATGGTCTGTATGCTTTGGAACAATATATAAGCTGTCTGATTTTATGTTATTTCTTTCCAACATGGTTTATCAAACACTCATCATTTAAACCTGTGGATGGTACAAACTAATCAATAATATAGTACTTTGAGCCAGAAAGTTCATGCAGGGAACCAGCATGGGCCTTTTAAGGAAGAGTGCTTTTCACGGACTCAAGAATAGCACTCGAAATTGCCAGGGTAACATTGAGCTTAAGCTGAGCAAGGAGAGAAAATTGCTTCATGTGTGTGGCAGTAAGAAGTCTCTGTCCCTCAAAGGAGTCCACATCTCTACAACAAAAGACAAGTTGAACTTTGAGAGTGAAATAAGAGTCTCTAACTCGAGTTCCATGAAAATAATTTTTATCCAAGTGGAGTGCAAGTAGAATGGTTTCATGGAAAATTAGCTGCAGGTGGCTTTGAAACTATTTCTTCTGCATTATTGTGAGTATCAAACTCAAAAGAAAGTAAAAAGAGGAAATTTTAATACACTATTTAAAGATCAGCTCAAGAAACAATGATCAAGAAGAAAAACAAATAGAATTGAGTGGTGAAAATCATATGATTAAATAAAAAGAGTTGTACAGTAAGAGTAATGTCAACCATAGTTATTGTGAGAAGCAAGTCAAAAAAGGGTTTAAGATTTTAAGGAACTCAAGCCAGAATTAAAATATGCATGGGTGGTGACTTTGTGATTTTTTTCTTCAGAAGCTTATATTGTCTTATTTTTCTACAATACAAAGAACTATTCGCATAAGTAAAATGATAAAATAAAATTTATCATGGAAAAATGAATAGAAATACGTCATGAAGATGTAAGATTTTAATTGTAATTGAAAATCTTACTAATAGAAAGTATACTTGAGTGATTATACAATGTAAGGTAAAAGTAGGTATAGGTTACAGTGTACACACATTCTCTCCCCTCAATTTTTAGACATTCATTTGAAAATTGAATCAAAGTTAGATCTATATTCAGTAAATTAAAGGAAGTTATATGAAATAATAGCATTTATCCTGGAAAATGTCATTCAATTAATAGATATTTATGCTCTCATTTTGTTTAGTTCACTGTTATCAATGAACTTAAAGTTTATGGTGTAGTAATATTGAAGATACATGGTCGACATTAAGAAATATCATAGTAAGATGATAATATTCAGAACAGGAAAAGGTTAGGATTTTACCAAGATAAAACACCGCACATTTTAAAGTGTTGCTAATGGATATATTGTTATTTTTTACATATTATGTTTCTTCAAAATACTTGTTTAATAAGCTAAAAGTATTGCTCAAGAGAAATGTCACAATTGATTGGCAACAATTTTAAATGATTATTGGTTGACTAAAATGAATAAAAAATTTGTTGTAATTTGTACGTACAAAATGACTTACAAAAATTAATCAGGACGTGTGTAAGACTTTTATTTTCAATGTGCTCATTTTTGCAATTCAACTTTGTATAGATATAAAAGAATGCCCCTGAGTATTTCTTTGACTAAAAACAATTTTACTTGTTTTGTTTGCCTTTCTCTTTCTGAGGCATCAGCCCTTACCCTCCTTTCAAAATGACATTATTAAGTCATCACAAAATATCTTGATCTTTCAGTACCATGGGGAAACTGAATATTTTGTTCACCTACTCAAATACAAGGACTGAATGTATCTGCTTTTTATCAAGTTCTAGTGCTGTTATATTGTTTAGATTTTGTGATTATGCAAATATCTGAGCAGTTACAAAAGCCACATAGTCACACAATGTGTGATTATGTTTTAAATATACTGTATTAGATCACTCCCCCACTGTTTTCCCTGACAAGGTGTAAAACTGAGGTGGACAAAAAGTGCCACTGTAAATATAATCAGGTACAGAATGTGATGTTTTCTGTTTATTACTTGTAGGATGTGAAATAAAACTCTTGAGAACATGTGTTTCTTAAAAATCATAGTGTTAGTTCGTAAAAAGAATGATTTGTGCTCTTACTCTTTGATTGTTTGATCATTTTTTCATCCCTATGTCCTTTAATCTAAAATACTTTGAAGATAATATGCAATATGTTAACCATTGTTAATCTCTTATTATTTTGCTTTGAAATTCTGTATCATTTTTACTTTTATCATTTTAAAATAAAAATATGGTAATTAACATTAATGAAATATTTAGTTTTCACAGCCAATATAACAGAGATATATACTCGTGTTTATGGGTGGTGATGGTTATATAAACAAATATGTTTTGCCATAGTAAAATTGGCATCTTAATAAAAAAATACAATAAAATTTGTATCATATTTTGAAACTCTCAGGGGATAATTAATCTGTTGATAATCTAAAATGTGCCAAAGGATTATTAACATGGAGAAGTTTTAGTTAATTTGAAGATTTTAGTATTGAAACTCACTATAAAATAACTGGAAAGATTGAACTGTAATTTTTAAACAGCTTTATTGAAGTTCCATGGACATACAAGAATTTCATAATTTCAGTGTGTACAATTTGATGACTTCAAACATATGCAAGTATCATGATATAATAGGCACAATCTAGATAATTCATATATTCAGAACCTTTCAAAGTTTTCTTGTGCTTGTTGTTTTTCATTTGTGGTGAGAGTCCTTGATGTGAGCTTAATTTTTTTACCCATTCTCTTCCATCTAACCTGACAAGCACTTTTGTGCTCTCTGATTTTATATAAATTGTATAATGGAACCATACAGTAGTATTTTTTTTTCTTTTGTAAGTGTCTTATTTCACTTAGTATAATACACTTTTGTGTTGTTGCACATGGTATGATTTCCTTACCTGCTGATTGCCCTAAAGTTATTTCCCTACTTGGACTGTCAAGAGTGATGCCATGATGAACATAAAAGTACATGAATGTTCCTGCCCTTAATTATTTTGGATACACTATTTATTCAGAAATGAGATGGCAGAACAGTATTGCCATTCTATTTTCAATTTTTGAGGAATCTTCATACTGTTTTCAAGGGCTACTGCATCATTTTGGCTTTCCACCTGTAGTGTACAAAGCTTTCAGTTTCTCCACAATCTCACTGACACTCGTTTTTCTGAAGCTAACCATACAAACAGATCTGAATTGATGGCTCCTAGTTTTAGCTAAATTTTTATTATAATCAATGAACAGTTTTTCATATACCTTCTGATCATTTATGTCTTCTTTGAATATCTGTTCAAGTATTTTGCTTATTTTTCATCAGGATACACTATTTGAGTTTTGGTGTTGAGTTGTGCAAGTTCTTCACATATTTCACAAATTAATTCTTTATCAATTGTGTATTTGACAATCATTCCTTATGCTCCTCATGCTGCCTTTTCATTGTGTTGATTTACCTTTCCTATGCAGAAATATTTAAATTTTGTGTAGTTTCTCTTCTCTATTATAGTGTCAAATCTAGGAAATCATTACCAGCACCAATATGATTTTCCCTTATATTTTCTTTTGTTGCAACTACAATTTCAGTCCTTATAATTCTTCTCCAGTTGATTTATTTATTTACTTATTATTTGGTATTACATAAAATAAGGATCTAATTTAATTCTTGCATGTGGATATCCAGTGTTTCCAAAACCATTTGTTCAACAGACTGACCTTTCTGCCATTTATGTACTTGGCTTCCTTGTCAAAATAAGTTATTGTATTTATTTCTGAACTTTCTATGAGATTTGATTGAAAAATACAGTGAATGAAATTTTAAAAATAACTTCTTACAGTAGTCACTTTGCCATCAATCACCCTCAGAATGCTCCCCCTCATTTGAGAAGCAATTTTTTGTGCCTTTGGTTGTACTGTTGTGGTTTCCTTGATGTTCTGAATATGTTCAAAATGTTTATCTTCTCCATGTGGCCCTCAAATGGCACAGACTAACAAGAAGGCACTAGTACCTGGTTACCCTTCCTGTGGCCCGCGAATGGTGTCAAATCACCAGAAGGGGCAGATTTCTTCTCCTCCCTGCAGCCTGCAAATGGCCAGGAGTACAACCAGAAGCCTGTCCCTTCCTGTGCGTATGCACCAATCACGGGCTGCAGGGAGGAGCCAGTCACTTTCTGTGAGTTGGCGCCATGCGCAGGCCGTGGAGAGGACAACCATAGATGCCAGCTTTCCAGGTGTGCATACTGGGAGACAAAAAGAGCCAAGATTCCCTCCCTTTCACCAAGCAACCAGCTGATCCAGATAAACATAGGATGAGATGATATCTCTTCAAGTAAAATACAACTTAATGCTTGTAGTGTGTAGTGTTTCATTGGCTTTGCCAGCCTAAAGCTGGCGATCTGATCATCTATTTAGAGCATAACTATATGCAGTATAGCATCTATGTGGGATCTCTTTCTGAAGATGGTAGCCACTGTTAATTCCCTATTGTCTTGTTTTAAAGTACTGTATCATTTTCATTATTTTGTTGGGTTAGATTTTATTGTTTTGTCTTGTTTGATTTTATTATATCTGATGGCATGGGCAGTTATTTTAAAGATAACAAGATATTATTATGGTAGCCATTTTGGATTTACTATAATCTTGTTTTGAAGTCCTGTATTGCATTCATTGTTTTGTTTGTATTGGTTCTATTCTGTTCTATTTTCTTTGATTTTCCTAAGTCTGATAGTATGGGTGGCTATTTTGAAGACAGCAAGAGGCATTATGGTAGTCATTGTTGACTTTATATTATCTTGTTCTGAAACCCTGTATCACTTAAACTGTTGTGTTTTGATTGGCTTTATTTTGTTTCATTTTGCTCAGTTTTATTGTCTTAAAAAAAAAGTCTGTCTTTTTTTTTAAACCAGGAATTGAACTCAGAACCTGTGCATGCCAGGCAGGCACTGAACTACTCAGATATATTTCCCCCAAATGTGTACCTTTTATGGTCATTTTTACTTTGAGAAAACGTTGAGTCACATGGTGCCAGATTCAGTGAAAAAGGTGAATGAGAATATGTCTTAGTGATTTTATGAACCTGCTTTTTTGTTTGATGGCATTTAGCAGGATCATTTACTGCATTTTTGGTAATGCCTTATAAAGACATTCATGAAAGAGTATTTCCAGAACTGCATCAGAATTTGGTAAGTATAACAGGAGAAGTGTGCTCAAAGCAGGATGATTAATGACAATCATTTTTCATACAGTAATAATTTTTTTTAAAATTTAGACATTCAGTTTATATTTTCATAATATTTTATATTCTTTTTACATTCTATATTTTATTTACTTACTTATCTATTGCAGAAATGGGATTAAACACGATGTCTTAACACTAATCTTTTTATTCATTATTTGGACAGGGTCTCACCGAGGCACTGAATGATTCAGATTCTCTTTTCTTGGCCTCCCAGCTTGCTGGTATTACAAGGCTGTGTCATCCAGCTGAGCTTTCTATTCCAATTCATTTGTCTCTGTCTTTCTTTGGTCACTATCATATTGTTTAAATACTACAACTTGGTAATATACTTTGAAATCAAGCACTATGATGCTTCCAATTTTATTCCTCTTCTTCATGACTGCATTACTTATTTTGTCTCTCAGTTCCAAAAGAATTTCATGGCTATCTTTTTTTTTTTAAAAAATCTGTAAGAGTACCATTGGGAGTTTGATAAAGATAGCAGCAAATCTTTAGGTAATTTTTGAGTAGTATCAAGTGCTACAACAATGTTTTCTTCCAGTTATGAAAAAGAAATTTCTTCCTTATATTTTTCTCTTATATTTTCATCAATATTTTATATTGTAATGTATAACACTCATTTGATTTCCCTACTTAAGTCTGATCCTATGATTTTTATTGTTTTTGATGCAGTGATATTGGTTTGTTTTCTTAATTTGCTACTGAAATGGCTTACTGTTACTATATAGGGGAAAATAGTTTTCTTTTAACATTATTTTAAAAAAATTATTGGTTATGTGTGCAATACATAATAACTGCATTTTTGAGGAACTGATGCATATATATAGTATTTTGATAATTTTTATCTCCTTTCTTCCAATTCTCTCTCCTTGCCCTGACCCTCTTCTCCATTCCCCAAAGTTGAGCTCATATTTCCCATCATGTCTCCTACATTTTACTCTTTATTTATAATTTGGATTTTTCATTGATTTTTTTATTAGTTCATATTTGTAATACAGACTAGTGACATTTATTTGGGGAAATTAGAACATGCATATAACCTATCTTCATAATTTTCAATCCTTTTATCCCCCTTTCCTCTCCTACTCCCTCCCCTGATCATTTTTCTCATTTCCAAGAGTCTGCTCCTAGTTTCCTAGTCTCTCTGGTTTACTCACAGTGCAACTTTTAAGCTCATATACCTGGGATAATTTCTTTATATAAGGATAGTTGGTATTTAGAAACTATATACTTTTAAAAGCTCATTTTATTAAAATGGAAATAATTTTTCTGATGTGGTGAAAAGTAGACAAACTTGTCAAATAGGGATTGGTACCTGCCTTTTTCCATTTCTTAGATGAATGCACACACTCACACACACACTCACACACACTCATTCTTCAAATGTACAGAGTATTATTAAGATGATATGACTTTTGCCCCATAGTCATTCTACCTCTGCAACATTAACATTATTATTGTGGTACATGAAAATATGTTATTATCAAAATAACATATTATGCTTGTTTTAATGGATCACTTTATTTTTTTTAAGTGAAAAAAATTTAAAAGCACATTTCATTTCTAAAACAATAAGTAATGGCTTTAAGTACTAATGAACTGATGATTGCTTACCTATGCTTATAGCAGCAATGTTCACGTTAGCTAAATCTTGGAAATGGTCTACATGTCCATCAACAGATGAGTGTGTAAGGAAGCATGATATTTATATGCAGTGCAGTGCTACTCTACCACACAGGAATAAATTAGCAGTAGATTTTAGGAAAATGGATGCACCTTGAAACCATAATGTGGATTGAAATAAATCAGACATACAAGCTTAAATATTGCGTGATTTTTTTCATATGAGAAACCCAAAATACAAATAAAGAGCAAAATAGAAGATAAATAACAGGAAATAGGAAGATAGATCTTTTGTAAAAAAGGAGATGGATCAAAAGATAGAGGGGCTAGAGAAGGAAGGGACAGAGAGGGGAGGAAGAAAGGATAAAAAGGTGTTGTATACATGTACAAACTCCCCAATAGGAATACAATCATTATGTGCACAAAACCAAATAAAAATATAAATAAGTGTAAAACTTAAATATATATTCAAGGAAATTATTTATAATTCTCTCATTCCTTCTCAAGTATCTTGTACAAAGTCAAAATGATGTCAGCCAAGGGTAGACTTGTCTCGTTAAACATGAAAAAATTTTCATTCATATCCCTTAGATGCTAATACACATTATAGTGTATTTTATGATTAATATAGAGTATATTATAATATGTGATTAATGGTACATAGTACCCTATATATGTAGCCAGGTTATTTACAGTTTATGTATTTCTCTTAAATAATAATCAGTTCAATTCTGAAAAATATAAAATGTATTGTTGAATAAAAATTAAACTTTTAAAGGTATTTTATGTTCATACACTTGTATTAAGATCTTTATTCTTCTATATCTATTTTAACCAATTGGGAACAGCTGTTCTTCTTAATAGTATATGTTTAAATTGTTAGCATTATTGATATGTCTTGTATTCATTTTACATATATCAGGAGGCTTACAAAATTTGAAAGTAAAAAAACTGAAATAGTAAATAATTACAAGGTAGAAGTTATAGAATTGCCTAGAAAATTGGCATAATATGGTCTATGTTAGTGAACTATACTGTTTAAAATGGTTGATCAGTTGAGTTATTATCCAATTGGCATATGTATTTTATAGACCATCTACTTATTACACTATGTTCTTACTGGTCTGGGCACAAACTCCTTAGGGGCAGACTGTACCAGGAAAGAAATGAGACAGTTAATCTCTGTCTTACAAAAGGTATACATCACAAGAATCAGGTTTTAAATTCACTATTCATTACCTCATGTAAAAAAGCCAGGGGCAACAGGCACAAATTTGTTATTGTGGTATGGACCTTGTCTGTAAGAGTATATAATGATTACACTTGTGGGCATAAGACTAAATGTGCCTTTTGACAAAGGAAACATTTTTGATCCTCTTTTGATCCTTTCTATGTAGTTCCTCTCTATTCAGCTCCCCAACATTCCTTTTGTTTTCAGCTTGTTTCCTCTTTGCCATTTTTTCACAATGTATACTCTCTGACAATTATATATATATATTTGTTAAACATATGCAGTAACTCATGGCCTCAGTTCATAGCTGCATTTCAAGAAGCCTTCCTTAATATTGGTTCTCTTTCTTTTCCCCCAGAGGTATTTTTTCTGTCTTTTTAAGAGAATAAAGCTAAGCAAAATAAAACAGAACAAAACCAATCAAAGCAAACCAGTGTAAGTGATACAGGACTTCAAAGGAATGGGAAATCAACAATGGTTACCATATGCCTCTTGCTTTAAATATAGCTGTAGATTTCAATATGTGTGAAGGTATGGACAGCTATTTTGAAGAAAACAAGAGACATTATGGTAGCTATTCTTCATTTCGTATTGCCTTATTTTGAAGTTCTATAACGCTTTCATTCTTTTGTTTTGATTGGTTTTATACTATTTTGCTTTGTTTGAATTTATTGTGTGTGAAGGTGTGGACAGCTATTTTGAAGGAAAAAAAATACATTATGGTAACCACTGTTGTCTTACGTTGAAGTCCTATGTTGCTTGCATTATTCTGTTCTGATTTGCTTTGCTCTGTTCTGTTTTGTTTTATGTTATTCTCTTTAATAAAATTTATAAAATCCAAAATAGCTGTAGATACCTTCAGACATAGTAAAATATCAAACAAAACAGAACATAACAGAATCAATAAAAACAAAACAATGAATGCAATAAAGGATTTTAAAACAAGATTATAGTAAATCCAAAATCATTAGCATAATATATCTTGTTATCTTTGGAATACCTGCCCATGCTGTCAGATACAACAAAATCAAACAAAACAAAACATAATAACCCTGTAAAACAATGAAAATGATACAGAACTTTAAAGCAAGAAAATAGGGAATTAACAATGGTTTCCACCCTCAGAAGGAGATTCCCCATAGATGCCACACTGCATATCGATATCCTCTAAATAGATGATCAGACCACTGGCCCTAAACTGCCAAGTCAGAGAAACATTAAACACCACAAGCATCAAATTGCATTTCACCTCAACAGCTATTGTCACAGCCTGTATTTCTCTGCATCAGCCAGTTGCTTATCGTAGTGATGGTAGTGGTGCTGGCTCCTCTTGTTTCCCAGCCTGCATGCTGGAAGGAGCTGGGGTCTTCCTCCCCTCCAGAGGTGGTGGCGCATGCATGGTGCTCATTCACGGGGAGGACTTGCTTCATGTCAATTTCTTTTTCTCTTCCCCTGTAGTCTGCAAATGATCTATTGTTTCTCCCTCATTTGCCCAATACTAAATGATAATTTAACTTTTATGTTAAGACTTTCTATTTCTTTTTGTCACATTCATTGTTTACTAGCAATAGCAGAATTGACTGCTCTGGTCTTTTTGTATCCTTGGTTAACATATTTCCTTGTGCTAATTTATTGTTTTATTTTATACTTTTAATTAGTAGTTAAAAAATTCTGGAGTTCAGTTTCATCTTTTCTTTTTGTCTTTTTTATACTTTCTTGGATGATTTATATAAGAATGTCTAAATTCTTAATTCTTTTTGGTATTTTTTTTCACTGAATCATTTACTTATCTGTTTTCCAAGAATTCATAATGATATCTTTTCTCAGGAAAATGAGAAAGCTATCTTTTATAAAGTGTAATGAATCTCTTTTACTCTTTAGTGGAAGAACTGGTATGTGTATTCTCTCTCCTGTGCTGAGAATTTGAAAAGGGGAAAGGTATATGTCCTTGAGATTGCCCTTTAAGATATATTAAAATTTTCAAATATACACTGACAATCACAATTTTTTTCTCCTATTATCTTTTAAAACCACAATGTGGTCTCTAGAAATAGTAATAATAGAGGAGTTAGCTACTGTACCACACTTGCTAACATTAGGTAAGTAAGAGACTTTGCCAGATAGAACAGAATGGTTTTTCTAAAGAGTAATATTGTATTTTACAAAAAAGAAAGACCATTAAATGACTTTTCCTTTTTTTTCTCTCTATTGCACCCGTGCTTTCTAATTTTGTTTTTCTATGGATGATGTTGAAGTAAATTTCCCTGACCAGTGTCAAAGCCCTGAACCTTTATAGACAGTATACTCAATGTAGTCAGTGTGGAGATGTGTGCTTTCAACTTTATTTTGACTATGTTTTGATAGTAGGATTTGTCCAAGAAATTCTATTTTTAAAGCTGGTGTCTTATATAATAAAATTTCCAAAGATTGTTGCCTTTGAAAAATAACATTTCCTTAAACAGAAAACAAGAACATCTTTGCACATCTTTGATGTTTTCCTACAGTTCTTTCAATGGCAACTAATGTCGATGACTTCCTGTGTTTCAGCATCTGACTTCTCCTGAGACTTTGGGGAAGTCACTTTTAAAAACTTTACACTCCTTACCTCATCTTTTTGTATCTACTTATTATAATTTGAACCTATTTTCTCTACTTGATTTGTAAAGATGCAGAAGTAGCACAATATTTGGCCTGTTTTTTGGGAAGTTTCTTAGCATCACTTTAGGTGTTAATTTGATCCTCTGTGAGAATTCTAGCAGCAAGCTTCTCTCTCCTCTTCCTAAACTGTTAATTCATATTTATTCAATAGTGCAACATAGATGATATGAATGATAAAAGGAATGTAAAAAAGTGTGTTTGTTTAAAGAAATGAATAATTAATTTAAAAAAGATAAAGTGTCATCTGATGTTTTTAAGAGTCATAGTAAAAACCTGGGAAGATTTTCTTTTCTTTTTATTATTCCAAACCCAATATTCAATCCTTTGTATAAGTCAGTGGATGACAGCTAAGTTGCTTAAAACTTTTCAGCAAAATTTTGGCAATCATGGGTCAGACATTTTGGTGTGGTCTTTGCCTCTGTCAAGCATTTGCATATATAATCCAAAGTAGAGATCCTTCCTACTTTCAGCAAAACAAACAAATAGAGCCCGTCTTGCTTTATTTACATGGAGAATGTATAAAACATGAAGTTTTGCATTATGACGAGATCAGCAGCCACATCCCTGATGTCCCTCCCCAACTCTAGGCCCTGGATTTTTCGCACTGGCCAAATCAAGCCGCTGACTATGCATATTTTTCCTTCCCTGCTAGGACCCAGAGGTGAGGACCAACTGACTAACCTGCTTGCGGATGGAGTCAGGACCCTGGCAGAGAAGGTAAGCACCCAAGAATCAGAGTCTGCAGCTTTAGAGAGAAATAACGGACAGGAGAGCAGTGCTAGCCCCGAGAAAAGCCCATAGCTGTTGTAGACGGCGCTGTATCCCGAAAGTGACTCAGCATTGAAAACATCTCAAGCAATGTCTCACACAATAGCAATTTGCCCCCTTATTTCCTGTGCGGCAGTGTTCATTTTAACAGTAATGTAAAGAGGTCACAAATTTGAAGAAACCTTAGCAACATTTTGCACTAGACTTTTATTATTGGCCTTTGACCACTCCAGCCACTTTCATCACCTAATTCTCTCCAAATTGAGACACTTACTAAGCAGTGACAAGGACCTTAGTGTTTAGTTTTTTATGTTATTAGTTCCAAATCCATCAAAATGAAATCCAAGATTAAGATGATACCACATTAATTTTGTAGTCAGACACTTTGGATATCAACACCAACCCCTGATGACTGATGTCACTGAAACCTGCAGTGACTTTCTCAATTTTCTCTACAACTTTAGTTTTCTTTGGTACAAATGAAGATAATAATAATAATACCTCACTCTAATAAACTTGTGAAAATTACATGCATCATTATTGATAAAGTGCCAGACACTGCTGTGATGGATGTTTAATCAGAATATCAACTGTTTCATTCATTTTATATCAGATGTGATCTAAAAATATGGTGAATGTTTCATTTTTTTAAAAAAACTTACTACAGTAAAAGATAAATAAGTCAGTTTGAAATGTGAGATACTATTGTGATGGTGATTATTGGCTATGGTTCTTTGACATAAATTGTTCTTATGTCAGCATTCACTGTACATTATTTTAATCATCTGTCATACATATATATGTTTATATACAGGGATAAATGCCAAATATACAAATATACACACATGTGTATGCTAAAATAAAAGGATTTGGCATTTTACTTTTTTAATGTTTTTATCAGTAGCTGCCAGTGCTGTTTCCTGTACTCCCCAAAAGCACACACCTTGTGAAGGTTGCCTCACATCTTCTACAAAGAAAACCACTTCTACTGTGTTGTTGTCACACTTAATTTGTATCTTCAAGGTAAATGATGTTTTAACAGTGAGTGAGGAAAATTACTACCTTTTGAAAGAAAATCATGGGATGTAGAAAGCATTTAAAATGAGATGTGTGGGAATATGCCCATCATTATGTGAGTTTGTTTTGAAAAACATCAACTGTGCTATCTTTAAAACCTCACATATCTGGACATCTGTGCTAAGAAATAAAATGTTCTAAGCTGTTTCATTTCCTTTAAATGAGAAGTTCCAATGGATTTGGATAAGTTTGATTGAACTAGGGAGGTATACACATTCTTGCTAATTTGAAAATGTAATTGTTAGACATAAAGGGAGATGGAATTCACTAGCTTATCTAATTATATTAAACCTTCTCTCTCTCTCTCTCTCTCTCTCTCTCTCTCTCTCTCTCTCTCTCTCTCTTTGGTACCAGGAATTGAACTCATAACCTTGTTTTTTCCAAGAAGGCACTTATACCAATGAACTAAACCCCCAGCCTTATTAAGCCTTATATAGACTGATGTTTGAAGTTGAAAATTGAGTCCTGTGATTTACTAAAAATAGCCAGCACAATTTCTACCAAATTTTCACTCAGATACCTCCAGAAGACAGTTTTCTGATGTAAGAGGCATTAAGATCAAGGAATACAAAGCTTCTCAAACTTCTCAAAGCTTCTGAAACAAAGCTTCTCAAAACTTCATGCTAGAAGACTATTTTCTTTGAAATTCTGTATCACTTCTATCCTTTTTTTCTGTTTTGCTTTTTTAAAATAAAAAAGAAAAGATTTAATGTGTGTGTGTGTGTGCATGTGTAATATATGCTAGCAAATTGTTCTCACTAAAAAAAGTATGTATGAGTTAAGTATATGTTATTCAACATGCTTAGGAGCAGAAATGTTGTTGACATGTGATTTTTTAAATTAGATTTTGGAATATTTATATATACATTATGAAACATCTTTGGGATAGCACCTAAGTCTAAAAATGAAATACATTTATGCTTATTTTCATCTAATACACATCAAGATTGGGGATGTAGCTCAGTAGTAGAAAGAGTATTTACACTGGAGTAGGACCTCATCACTCATTTCTACCAGCACACACACACGCACACACACACGCACACACACACACACACACAAATACAACTTTCAAATATAGACTAGAGGTAATTTTACAAAATATATTTAGTAAAGTTGCACTTGTACTATAACTCATATGAGGCTTAAAACCTTTTGGATTTTAGAATGTTTCTGATTTCAGATTTTCAGATTAAGTATACTCAACCTGCACTAAAAATATATGGCATCAAAAATGTGACAGAAATGACCTTATGTATCATTAGTGAATATAACAGTAGTTAAAATATCCCTTTATTATTCATTAATTCACCAATTACTGAATTCTATTTCCATTTAATTATAATGCTTAATAGATGTTTGTGTACTAATGTATTTATCTTTTCTATATGTTGGTAGATATACACAGATGGCAGATATGTATTTAAATGCTTACACTGATAAATTTGAAAAATTAAAAATGTTTAAAACAACTTACTGACACAGGCACTATTGACTGTGTTGTAAAATTGACTTCAAGCTGGGTTGTGAGCTGCTTTATAGGGATGTGGATAAATGGCTAAGTGAAAAGGAGAGGATTTGTACTGTTGTTCTTAATGTGTAAGCCACTCCTTCCTCATTTCCATGCTCTTCCTGTGTCTTAGTTCCCTAAGGCTGCTATAACAAAACCTCATAGCTTAAACAACAGCAATGTATTTGCTGCAAATTTTGGAGAAGTCTGTAATTAATGTAAATAGCAATTGGACTAAATATATCAGCCACAATCATAAGCATCCTTTGAATCAAGTATCTTGAGTTCATACAGCTTTCTTTGAACTCACTGACTAGAAGTATTCTTATTTCATGGGATATATATATATATATATATATATATATATATATATATATATATTATATACATATGGCATATTTTTCTCAAATTTAATCACATTTCCCTGAACAGTACTTTGGCTATTCAGTATTTACTGCACAGTCACAAGTTCAGGGTAGGCATACATATTGCATATAGATGGCTTGATTATTATGCTTAAATTAAAGTACTTTTTTTATTTCTGTAGTTTGTATGCTGTCTCAATTCCTCCATCATCTTCCTCTTATTCATCACAAGGCTTTTATACTCACTCTAGCAATATACATTAGATTTCCCTTTTTCATAATTTGTGTGCCAGCCCAATTATCAAACAGTAGTTGACTTTTCTCTCCTCTGTCTCATCTTCTAATTTATCTATTTTTATTATATGTGACCTCTTTGTATTGGTAACATGATTATTATAAATCCATTATTGCCACTGTCTCTGTTTTATGGTTTGTTTTAATTGATACATTAGACCTTAAATTCCTAGCAATGTCAAACTCACTTGATTATCTTTTGAGAGTACATGCAGAGTAATTTGTCTCCTCCCCCTCCTTACCTTTGGGACTATTTGATAAATGATGGCTTTAAAACTGAGTCAGCTGGCCCAAAGAAATAAGAGAACCAATAAGTAATTGATATTTGGTTTTATGAAAGACAGATATTTTTCCCCAAAGAAGAATATAGAGCTCTTTTAGGAAAGAGAGAGATAATGTGCTTTTATTTATCTAGTGCTAAGGAACATAGCTGCCATTCAGATGCTGTGACAATTTCTACCTCCTGAATTGTAAAGATAAGTGAATTTTTCACAGTTTCCTTACTCCTTAACACATTTTTTCCCTCAACTCTTTTATGAGCAACAAATACTTTTAAGGCTACTATACCTAAGATAAAAATCTTGGAAATATTTAAAAATATACTTCTGTTTAATCATGTGAAACAGGGTTATAAATCATAATACATTGTAAGTTTTCTTTCTTAATTTTTGCCCACTTGTTCCTAGAAAGTGATACTACCTCCTTTTTCTTAAAAATCCCAGTTTCTTATTCCACCTTTTTTTCCTCTAAGGAGTGAAATGCTTGCTGAAATAATCTTGCAGCTGTTAGTCTTCTTATTCCTCAGCTTGTATATGCCTCACAGTCCTCTGTGACATTCTTCACCTGCCTCTAAACTTCTTACAGTTGTTCTGTCTACTTCTTTTATACTTGGCATATGTCCTCAATGTGTAGCGAAAATGTCTGTGCTTTGTTTTTTTAACCATTGCTCTATTTGCCACATATAGCCATTCTTTCAGTGACTGTCCTAAAACAAATCCCTGCAAAGGCTTTGTAGTTCCGTGCAGCAGCAGGAGTATTTTCCAATACCTGGTGTTTCCCAAGCCTTTGTGGATTTCATTAGCTTTATTTCAACAACTTTGTTATTTCTCATTCTTCAAAATGGCTTGCCATGAGCTTGCTTAAGTGCTGCAAACTCTGTGTGACATATGGTCTTGAGCAATTTATTTTCAGTCCGTGCGTCTTGCCTTGAGAACCTTTATTTTCGCCTCTTTTCCAAAGTGCATATTTTAAGGTATTCTGTTTTTCTCCAGTCAATAGCATTACATTAAAAACAAGTGGCACACTGAGGTCTTTAGAGTCTGGCAGACTTTGGTGTGAATCCCAGTATTGCTCAGATCAGTGGGATCACCTTCCTGAGTTAGTGAACTGCTCCTATAGACCTCTACCTTAGAAACGGAAGTAGTAACAGCTCCTCAATCACTGAATTACTGCGAAGTTAATATGTGACTGTATTTCTTACTACACATGAGGAATGTTTTATACGTTATGATTGTTACTATTTTTTAAAAAAAATGAAAAAGCAATAAAAATGATGATGCAGAATTTCAAAACAAAATAATAGGAGATTAACACTGGTTAATATATTGTATATTGCTATCTTCAGAGAAAAGATTATTATTTTTTATAAGTGTTTCCAGAACTTTGCTCTCATATTATGTTACTGATTTCTTCTGCCTTGTCTTAACTTGTCTACTTAGGCTTTCAAAGGAATAATCGTTTCTTCTCGCACACAACTCAAGGTATTTTTAGTCTTTGTAAGTAAATGTTTGTAAATATTTTATTATTCTTTGTTTTTAATATAATTTTTGAGAACTACAAAATAAAACTAAACAGTTCATAATTATATGTCTTTATTTAAGGGTTTATGTACATATGCATATATTTGGTTCATGTGTGCATACGTGTAATTATACTTACAACTACATTTATATTTATGTAAAAGTATCTCCCTACCATTCTATTTTTTTTCTATTTCCATACCTAGCATAAGACTATTTTTCCCATAATTTGATGTGAATATGGCCACTTATATTGTAATACTGTTGGTGTATATTATATTTGTCTCAAAATATATTTTTAATTCTCATTCTTTTTATAAACAATTAATGCATGAATCATAGACATTTTTTCCTCCTCTTTTTGAGATAATGATAGTACCTTCTGATAGGTCCTAAGCTATTAGTAATAGAAAAATCATTTGATAGAGCATAGACATTTTATTTGTTTCCAAAAATGTTTTTACTTATATTATTTTGCTTAGTGTTTATTGCCATGCTGTAAAGTGTTTAAACTATCTCTGTTAAACAAATGAAGATTTTACTAGTCCAAAAGATGGAACAGCAGAGAAACTGCGATTCCAAGCTCTAGTGCAGGCCTCGGAACTTCACTACCAAGCGCTATCCTTTGGAAGTGCACTGCTAAATCTGAATGGTGGTTTTATCTGTCCACCATCACTTAGAGCCTGCCATGAGACTGACATATCAGCTTTCTATCACCTATCTCATTTTATTTTGAAAATTATGTCTATTAAATTTTCAGGGCCTTTCCTATTCTTCTGTCTTTCTCAAACTCACTTCTCTTGTAAGCATGACATTCAGAAATCAGGCAAATTATCTCATATTCTGAAAATCAACAGTAGCTGTATTTGTTCTAACTAGGGCTTATTTGCACTGCTTCTTTCTTTTGAGTGTAATAAGAGAACCTAGAAGAAGACAGTAACGTAGTGCAGTAGTTAAAATTACAGGCTTTGGAGCTCCATTGCCTGAGTTAGAATCCTAGTTCTGAGAATTCTTAGCTATGTAGCTTTTACCTGGTTTTCACTTCCTCTGTTTGTCAAATGAAAACTTTAATACATCCTAAGATTGTAGAAATGATTAATGAACTCGAAATCTTAAGATATTTGATAATTTTAAACACTGATTTAATGCATTAATAATGTGTGACTCATAATGAATGCTGATGAATGTTAATTAAGTCTGTTGTTTTAATAAGAATAACATAATTAGGTAACTTTCCCAGATAATATTACAAATGATGTGAAAGATCATTTCCTGTGCAAACAAATGTGTTTTTATTGACCAATTTCATATTCATTAGCTTACAGTAACTAATAATAATTCTATATAGAGTGAATGTGAACAATTTTACTTTTTTAGTGTTCTTATACGTACATAAAATTGATAAGTTTAAATGGAGATATTTATCTCAATAGAGCATAAATATATTGATGCTATCACCTATGTATGCTAAATATATTATTTATTCTTCAAAATGTTTAGTGTATATTTACATATTCTTTTTAATGTCTCATAAAGCAAACTTTGATTAAAAAAGTAATACTATAACATAATTTCTAGCACAATTGAAATATTTATATGGTGTCATGGTTTGTGAAAAGCGTGGGAGGTTACTAGGTGCTAAGGTTTAATTTTGCATAGTCCTGAATATATGACATATTTTATTTGTGGGCTAATATATTTGGATTTGTTCTTTGCCTTTAGCATCACTGGCCTGGAGTGAATGATCTTTAAAATGCTGTTGCTATCACATTTTAGTTTCTTTAAAATTAGTGAATAATAAAGAATAAATTCAAACCTCATAATTCCATTGATGATAAATATTATTGAATTGTATAGTATTGTCATAAAATTCTGAACCCAAATAGCAGAGTCTAGAGCAGTTTATTACCAGAAAAAATATGTGTTTACCTGGTTTTGTACCCTGGCATCTAGCAATTACCACCCCACACACTCCACTGATTACTCTGTAGTAATTCTCTACTCTTTAAAAATGAAGCCCCAAATTCTTAAAACTGTTAGACACAGCATCACGTGGGCTCACCCACTTCTCTAGTGTTATCTCTACAGGTTTACCACATTTTATCCTTGATTGTTCAGCACTACTTTTCCATGTACTTTGAGTTCTCACTACTTTTTCTGGAATTCTCTTCTTCTCTCCTCTCCTCTCCTCTCCTCTCCTCTCCTCTCCTCTTCTCTCTCTTCTCCTCTTCTCTCTCTTCTCTCTCTTCTCTCTCTTCTCTTCTCTTCTCTTCTCTTCTCTTCTCTTCTCTTCTCTTCTCTTCGACATGCTGTCTCCCCTAACATTTCATTTATGAATCAGCTTTAATTTAGGATATGTGTTCCCATTGAACACACAGTGTTTTATGCCTTAGATAAGATTGTAGAAACAGAACTCTGCTGCAGATATATCTTTTTAAAACAAGGATCTGGAAAATTGCCTGGCAGCTGGAACAAGTGGTTGATGAACACTCCCTTTAGACTGATCCTAAAACACTAGAACCCATATAAATATATTAATACGTACTTGTATGCAGCTTTACTAAGGTATATCATCTATTTCTTCATGTAAGTGTATGAGTTGCAACTTCTAGCTAATTTTTTTTCTTCCTCACAAGTGCTTTTTCCTGAATTCTCAGAATGCTACCTATGGAATATATCTTAAACAGCACCCTGTAACCTTCCTTCAACATATGTAGTATAACTACAAAAGTCCTTTATGTGCATGAATATAAATTTTTAATATGTATATTCACTGGACTCTAAATCATAGGACTCACCATTTTTTCTTACCCTGTACTCTATTCTTACTATAGAACATTCTGCCTGGTTTAAGCTACATTATTGTGAATGATGTTTAAATGTGTTTTATAGGTCAGACACTGGACTAGTGTGTCCATAGCTAGCTGGTGAATGATTGAGTTGACAATCAAACTCAGAAAAATGGTTTAAAAGAATGCAACACCATGGAAGAAGTGATCAATGTTTACTACAACATTGCTGGAAGGTCTATTTCTTTGTTTCCTGCTTTGTTATGGATTTGTTTTTAAGGTTGTATTATTGAATAGTCTCTGTAATGTCAGGAGAGGACAAGATTTACAAGTATATATTCATTAATGAAACTGGCAAATTTTCCTCTAGACTGAATTTGGAATATCTATATTGAAGAACACACAGTGATGTTAACAAGAATTCCTGCAGCATCATACCATCCCGCATAAACTTCCACAACACCTGATTCCACTGGCTGTTTTGGGTTCCACATAGTTGGTCTCAACCAACCACATACTGAAAAACTGGGATGAAAAATTTATACCTGTATTGGCCTTAGACTTTTCTTATTTATTTCCTAAACAATACAGTATATACACTATTTTTATACCATTAACTTTGGGGTTTTTTGGTTTGTTTTTTTTGAGATGGAGTCCTGCTGTGTAGTCCAGGCTGGCCTTGAACTTACTGTGTAGCCCAAGCTGGCCTGGAACTCATAGCCATCCTCATGCCTCGGTCTTTCAGGTGCTGGGATTATAAGCATTCACCACTATACCCAGCTAACATTATATTTTTATAAGTAATGCAGAAATTATTTTAAGTGTACAGGAGTATTAGCATAGGTTATATCCATATATTACATCGTTTTATGTAAAGGACTTGAGTGTCTGTGTATTTAAGTGTCTGCAGGGGATCTTCAATCAGTCCCACATGGTTACTAAGGGACAGAAGTATTATCAGTTTTTTCCACAGGCTAGAAACTAATAACCTAAAGAAGGAACAGGTGATAAAAGCTAGAGCTTAATAAGGTAAAATATTCATACGTTTCCTCTGTTTTGTGTTTTGGAAAAAAATGAAAGAGGTGAAAGAAAAGGAAGCATTGATTAGAACTATGTGGAGAATGCTTCTCTAGGGGACTGTCACAAGTGAAACTTCAATTTGTACAACTCACAGATTGAAGGTTAAAATACGCATAGGTATTAGTACACTTGTTACCTCATACTTATTCCCTAAGACACTTGAAATGACCTTTTTGAGTATCATTGCTTACCTATATCTGATGACAATAGGTTTTACTTATTGGCTGTTGAATGGATTGTGCACAGTGCTGAATGCATTGCACACATTATCTGTGTTTAATGAAAGAACTGTGCCTGAAAGAACACGCCCATTTCACAAAGAAACAGCCAGATGAGGTCGGCCTGCAGAGGAATTTTTGGATTTGGTCCCAGGTCTCCCTCAAACTCATACTTGTGCACATAGTCGTTATTCCTTCAGGCTCCAACATCTGCTTTAGTCAAAGTACTTGAAGTAAATTGAAATGAGCAAGCAGATATACTCACAACTTAAACTTCACCCAAAGCCAAGTTATATGTGCCCCTATATATCGCTATTGTTCGTTCTCAGAATCCAATGTAATTTTGCTTATTTCATCAATGTGTGTTAATAAATAACATTAAAACTTCTAAATTTTTCTAGCAGCCTAACTGGACTTCTCTTAGAATATCTATAGGGGTTACTCAAACATTTAATATGGAAAACATTTTTTAGTTGGACAAACATTAAGTATGACAGCAAATCTTGAAGTCTGTAAATGTGTCATAGTCTCAGACCCTGTGCCACCAAGCTATATTCCCTGCCCCAGTAACTAGCTTCTAATAGCATAAAATAATCTTATAATTTTCATAGACCACTACTCATTTGAAAATAAAGTGATGGTAAAAAATATTCATTGAAAATTGCAACTTTAAAGTGTTTAAGTCCTGGTGAGATGGTTCAGTGGCACTGCACTTACCTGATAAGCATAAGGTCATGAGTTCAGTTCCTGGTACCAAGAGGAAAAAAATTAAAACAAAAGTCTAACAGGATACAAGAAACAAACTAAAATTTTATTGAGGTACATGAAAATATTTGAATATGTAAGGAAATAAAAGTCACAATTGAGAGGATTTCATTTTAGAAGGAAACTAATGTTCTTTCCCTTTTTATTGGTCAATATATCAGACAGTGAAGAACTCCCTGCATACAGCATGTACATGATGAATGACACTTTACCATGCCATTTTTATGGTCTAAGTTGCACAGGAAAGAAATTTTTATTTGAAAGATTTCAGTTAGGTTATTATATAGGCATGAATAATCTGTATAAAGAAAAATAGTCAAACACGGATATTTTCCAAAATATGAAAAAAATTTATAGTTGATTAATGAATTAATGTAGTATTAGTACATTAAATATGTTTATATATATATATTTCAAAAATGACTATGAAAGGAAAATAACAAATATATGTATCATTTAACCTTGGTAGGGCAAATGGTTTAGGATAATTATCTTGTCATTAATGACAACCTAGATTATTTGATCATAAATCTTAGTCCATAAATCTTAGTACTATCATTACCTTTTCAGAGGAGGGTAAACATAGTAACTAGAGATGGCAAAAGAGAGACTTTAGGGTAAGAAAACTGTTCTCTTTCTTAATGTAAATGCTGATCGTGTATGTATTCAGTTTTAGAAAATTCTTGAGCTGTAAAATAATTTGCAGCCTTTTATTACAGACAGTTAGGTTAGTTAGAAATATTGTAGACAGTCAGACATGGCTGGGCCCTCAGAAGAGTAGAAGACAACCATGGCTGTGGTGTGTTCTTTGAAGGCCAGGTTTCACAAAAAGAGAAATAACTACACCTATATACTGTTCCCTGGGATAATTAGTGATTGATATTCTAAAAAGACATCAGTCACCTTGAGTGGAGACCAAAATCTCCTTAATCCACCCCTTCAAAGAAAGTACTGGTCCCTGCCCTGTGTGCTTCCTGTGTAACTTGCTTCCCAATTTCATTCCCATGTAACCAATATTGCCTAAGTGACTATACTTGCTCTAATCTTATTATATTCACCATAGTTTTATCCCACCTCACTCCCTTCCTGTGATTTTTCCCATTGGATCAATATTATCTAAGTGACTAAAGTTGTAATCTCATTGATTGGTTATAGTTTTGTCCCACCTTGAACCTGCCTCATCTCATGGTTTTACTCATTAGAGCACCCTCCAGAAGAGGGGTCAGCGGACAATCCCCTTCCCAGTCCCCTTCTGTCCCTTTTAGACAGAATCTTTATTTCTCTTCTTAATCTCCATTGTTCCTAGAATTCATCATGAACTCAGCATTTTGGGCATCTATCAGATTGAGAGTTATAATATTTTCCTTATTTGGATTACTTGGTAGTTGTACATGCCCTATCTCACTTTTATCTATTCACAATAAACTTAATGAAAATTTGGTTTTAAAATTCAATTAAAAATACCTGAGTGCCCGCTGTATACTATGAGGAGTAGGGGCAGGGGGCAGCAGCAGATTCCACCATGTTTGTGTAAAAGTACCGTGTCATGGAATTCATTGTGGCTGGGTGCAGGCCCAATGAACAGCAGTGTGTCCCTTTTATAGGGATGGAAAGCAGCAGGGGACATTTGGCAGGAAGATTTTAATAAACATCTGTGGTCAAGTTTTCTGGCAGTTTTGTACCTCAGTGGGCAAATTTCCTGAAGTGTCAATATAAAATTTTTGGATGTCTCAAGATGTGGGAGGGGGGATTGCAAAATTCCTATTTCATCTCCTCCACCTGGGACATCCTGTCATGGCTGTTGAGTCCCCTGCTGAGAGCTGAGTTCCCTGAAGAGTTGGCAAGCAGGTTGTGGGCTGAAGCAGTTAGATCTGATTTGAACCTTACCAATTCCAGTACTGGGAATCTATCAGTACAATGGCAAATTGGCTTTGTCAGTGTGGATAAAGTAGCATAAATAAAAACAAACACAATTCAGGGATTATTTTCCTTTCTACCTATTGATATTGTAGCAAAAAGGGGCCCCGTAAATAGGAAGTGTAAAGACAGTGCTTGTGCTACTGAGCTAAATCCCTGGCCCTGAAAAGTAGTTGTTAAGCATAAAGACTTCACTGTATTTTTCTGTCTCTTTCTCTGTCTTATAAATGTAATCTTAAGCAAAGTAATGCTCATTTTTCTACCTTAATAAATTTGTTGTTCATCTTATTGAAACATAAGAATGAATGTCAGTGATGATGTAAATTGATAGGTTTGTAACTCTGTCTCTGAATTTACATGTCCTGAAATGTCAGTGGATGATAATGCTGTCTTTTATACAGAACTATGAGATTCTTGAAATTCAGAATCTTACTGTAATTCTTATACAACTTAGAAGTTCTTGTCATATGTTTATCTTTTAAAGTATTTATGAATCAAGAAGTAAGCAAATAACAGATCTGTAATTGGCAGAAGAATTCAGCCTCTCTGAGGTCAGGAACACAGACACCTAGAAAATAAAAAAGAGTTGATTTGCAGGAATGAAAAAGGAAATGACAGGAAAATTAGAAGCTTCGGAGATGTTGGAAAGATGAACCACAACACAGAGAGAATAAAGCATTTTGGAGACTCATTCAGACTTGAGCACTGAGAAGAGAAACCTCATCTCCAGACACAGCATAAATGCTCAGGACTGGAACTCCAGGGAGAAATGGCAAGTCCCAGGAAGATTCCATGGCTGTTTTGAACTGCCCAGATAGCTCGGGGGTCTTTTTCCTTCTACACTTCAGAAACAGCCTGAGAGGAAGCCAAGATTGGTGCTTACCATGTTACAGGTGAGTGTTTAATCAGGTGTCATTTTGGGAAAGGGGTTGAGTAGTTGAGTCTCACACTCAGAACAAGTGAAGGCAGCTTTACTTTTAGGTTCTAAGTGTGGCCCTCCCACAGTGATTGGGTGGGAGACAGCATGGATGGGGAACAGACTAGACAGAGAACTCCTGGGACTCAGGATCAGAAAGGCGTAAACTTGCCAGGGACTTAGCTCAGCAGCACAAGCAGCTGCCTGGCAAGTGTGAGGTCATTAGTTTGATGCCTGGTACAAAAAAAAAAGAAAAAAAGAAAAAGAAAGGCATGAACTGTGTCCACAGCAGTGGAAACCAGAGCCTAGTTGAACTAAACAAAATCAATGACCAATTTAGTAAAGAATTAAAGTCCATGAAAAGGTTCCAAAGAGAAGTCATGGAGATTAAAAATTATATTGACAGTATGGGCAAAAGTGACCAGTGTGAGAATAGAGAGAATTAAAAGATGAGTTTCTGTCAAAGATCAAGTACTCAGAGATGCCTTAAGGGAGTGAGGGAGAAAGAGAGAGATAGAATAAATAGAAATAGATCAAACTGAAGACAAATCTAGGATTAACTGGATTAAATGAAAAATCAGAAGACAGCACAAATGGCAAAAAAAAAACTTAATTACAAAAATAAAAGTATAAAACTTTCAAAAAGGAAAGAATGAAACATACAGGTAAGTGAGGCTGAATCAAAGAAATTAGCCAGAATCAAAGAAAATCCTCTCCATGACATGTCAAACCCCAGAAGTCCAACGTGGACAAAATCTTCAAAGCTCTTAGAAAACCAAAGAATTGCTTATAAAGCAAAACCATCAGAATTACAAAAGACTTCTTGACGTAAACCTTACAGATCAGGAGAACTTTGAATGAAGTGTTTCAAGTCCTAAAAGAAAGCAACTTACAACCCAGACTTACACATCCTGCAAAACCGATAGAGAAATAAGGCTTTTCCATGACAGAGAACACCTCATGATCATTAACTTAGAGCTACAAAAGGTTCTCAAGGATAACCTAGAAACAGATAAGTAAGCCAATGATAGCAAACTGTCTAATACAATGAAAACACCAGGCAGGTTAAGCAGGAAAGCAGGCAGGGAAAATAAGAAAATAGGCTACAGAAAAATAATGCAATGACAAGCATGAGTGAACACATTTCAGAAACAACTCTCTATGTGAGTTGTTCCAATTACTCAGTCAAAAGATACAGATTGTGAGAATGGGTCCAGAGTCAAACCCCAGTCATATGCTGCATACAAGAAACACATTTATTTCCAAAAGACATTCACAGATTAAAAATCAAAGTATGGAAAACAATATTTCATGCCACAGAAACAGAAAAAAACAGAAAATTTTTTAAAACATGAGTGGATCTAAAATTTTCTCAAAGACTTTCTGCATCAATTGAGATTATCATGTGATTTTTGTCCTTTCTTCAGTTTTTACAATGGGAGAGATTTATTGATTTGCGTGTGTTGAACCATGCTTGCAACTTTTTAAATTTTATTTAAAGAGAGGGGAAAAATAAAGCAAAACAGAAAAAAAAAGGGTAGAAACAATATAAAACTTTAAAAAATGAACAGTAAGAAATCACTAGTTGATACAATACATATGTCTTCCTGGATGAAGTTGTTCAAGTTACAAAATCAAAGCATACAAAGTGGATATTCAAACAGTGAGGCTGCAAACAGCTCTGTTCTCTGATCCAACAAAAACTTAGCAACATAATTATCATTGCTACACCCTTAAATATACATGCAGTTATATCCTTTAGAGCACCTGCTGTTCCTCCTTTTGCTTTTTAAGTCCATTACCTGTTACTCAGTACCTTGCTGATCTGTTTTGTTGTTGTTTACTTTTAAAAATTTTTTTTAATTTATTATTATTTTTTAACTTTATTTATTTATTTTATTTTGAGGGTAGTAAAATACAGCAGAACAAGACAGGACATAGCCAATGGCACAGAACCTCACAGCTGGCCACCCGGACAACAGCAATAGGCACAATAGTACATCTGGTTTTCTTCACAATAGTTGTTCCTTCAATCAGGCAGAGCAATATCGAAGGAAATACCGAAATTACAAGAACAGAATATTGAATAGAGCAATATGATTGATCAAAACAGCAAAACAGAGATAAAAATATTTGCCCTCAAAGAGATGGCAGAAGAAAATCTCCCTTATTTGCTATATCAACATGTAGTCAAACTCGCAAGACAAGCTCAGATCACCAGCTCTCACTTGCTGGGTGGGGGGATGGGTGTTTGATTCTTAGCCCGCACCCCAGTAGGCTCACAGCCACCCACCAGAGGGGTGAACTGTCTGCCTGTTTTCCCAGTGCCCCAAGGTCCAATATGGCATGTTGCAGATCTCCCATGCCTGCATCTTTGAGATGAATGCTACTCGGTCATAATATCTGGTCTTTTTCATGGTTTGTTGCAATGTCTTTGCCAGTATCTTGTTGAGAAATTTTTTGTTGTTGTTAATACATATTTACAGAAATGATTGCATTCATTTTAGGGAATTAGTATGGCACTAAAAGAAAACCAGAATAGGAAAAGTAATCCTGAGCAACAGGTGTAAAACAGGAGGCATCAAAAGTCCAGGTTTCAAGTTGTGTTACAAAGATACATAAACAGCATGGTACTAGTGCAAAACCAGACATGTGGTTCAACAGAACAGAATTAAGGATGCAGAAAAAACACAGTCACATTTACTATCTGATTCTTGCCAAATGGGCCAAAAACATATGCTGGGGAGAGATAGTCTCTTTATCAAATGGTGCTTGGAAAATCAATTATTACATGGAAAAGAAAGAATCTAGACCAATATCTTTCACTCTATGTGAAATAAAATCAAAATGGAGCAAGTACAAATACATAAAAAGAGAAACAGTAAAGTAGACAAGATAAAACAAATAAAAATAAAATAAACAAAACTAGAAAATAAATTGGCAAAACTGGAAAATAAACCAGGCAAAAACTCTTATAGACCCCCCCTTTGTTCAAGAAATAATATCAAGAATTAATAAATGAGATCATATTGAGTTAAAAAAAAAAACAACCCAAAACTTCTATGCATCAAAGAAAACAACCATGAGAGTGAAGGAAAAAACCTATGGAGTAGGAAAATGTTTTTGCCAACTACTTTTGGAAAGAGGACTAAGATCCATCATATAAATAAGTCAATAAAATTAGATCCCTCAAATAAAATGCTTGAATCAAAAAAGGGCAAAAGAAGTAAATAGACATTTCTCAAAAGAAAAATAACAAATGAACCGTAGGTACATGAAAAGTGGTCAGCATCTTTGGCCATGACAGAAATGAAAATCAAAACAACACTGAGATTCCATCTTCATCTAGTAAGAATGGCTAACATCAAAAAACAATAAATGCTCCAAGGTGGAGGAAAATTAATACTTTTATATTGTAGCTAGGGATGTAAACTAGTACAACCACCATAGAAGTTAGTATGAAGATTTCTTCATAAACTCAAAATGGAAATTCCATTCAACCTCGCTAACTACTTTGAGTATTTTGCTCTAAATAGTTAAAAACATCATATTACAGTGATACTTGCCTACCTCTGTTTATAGAAGCACAAATCATAATAGCTAAATCTTTGACTTATATACCCATTAAAAGAAGAATAGATAAAGAAAATGTACGTGCATGATGGAGTACTACTCACCCAAAAGGAGGATACATTTGAGTCATTTGGAGGAATATGGATGTACCTTGAAAACAATGCTAAGTAAAATGAATCAGACCAATGTGTTTAAATATCACATGATTTCTCTTTTCTGAGAAAACCAGTTTTTCTACAAATAAAGAGCAAAATAAAAGCTAGAATGTGAGAAACAAAGAGATGGTCCTTTTGCAAATGGAAAGGGTGCCTAGAGAGACAAAGGGAATGGCGAAGGAGAGAAAGCAACAAGGAAATAAAAAGGGTTAAGATGTGATGTGTCCCTATTTCCCACTATGAATATATTCAATATGTATCAAAAACTTATACTATACACAAAAACAATTATTAGAAATGATGCAAAAGGGAAAAGAAGAGAATCACTTTCAAATATTTGAGGACACATATTTTCAATGCTATAAATTTATATTTCCATAGGCAGTATATATGGCAAAGTCCCTAAAATTAATAAGAATAATTAAATAATATTAATAATGTTAATCATTTGTTGAGTTCCTTCCATGAACCAGTTACTATGTTAAAATATTTATGTACATTATTATATTTTATTATCATATGAGCACATAAAACACAGGGGATCATTCTCATGTGACATATGAGAACATAAGTAACTTGCAAAAGTTCCCATAACAAACTAAGGGAGCAGATGGATTTCAAACCATATAAACAAACTCCAATGCTGCTTTCAACCAAGATCAGCTTGATTAGTGTCTTACCTGTAACCCTTGGAGGGCTGTAGTGCTAAGACTTCCTTTTATATTGGAAATGCCTTCAATGACAGTCTTGTAAAAGAAAATGCCCCCCCCACACACACCAGTATACTTCAGTTTCTTAGTTGCCCAGGTAATGGTTCCCATTCTAATTCCAGTTGCTTCTGTCTCTTAGAAATGGCTGGTCACTGTGATATATAGCTGGTCACTATGATGCATATGTATAAATCAATCCCCAATGGACAAGCCATTCTGCCTCTGTAATTCCTGCTTGCTTATCCAATGTAAGCCCTAGACTACCAGAGATCATGGCCTGATATTCTGGGAATGATCCCAATTAGTGACTGTTTATGAAAATAAGTCTACCTCCAAATCCTGAGTATTGTTTCAGTGTTTCTGCTTGCATTGCAAATTCAATAAGAAATAGCAACAAAATCCTAATGAATTCTATAGTAAAAAGTATTTGCATGAAAATACATAAAAGGAATTATTCCTATCTTGCAACAGTTGGTACTTACCATATCATTGACTACAAGTCCTGTTCTATTTGAATAATGTTAATATTTTTACAAGTCTATCCAATACTGTACTAGGGTAAGAAAACAGCTCCTTTGAAACAAAATTTAAGGAGACACTCCAAGTAGTGTATATAGACACACATCTTAATGTAAGAACATCCGTAAATGTTTCTCTTTAAGCACCTCACTTCTTTCTCATATAAATTGATCCTAAATTTTATTTTTAATTCTAGTCCTGATTTCTTTGGCCTACAAGCTCAAATGATAAATCACTTGATAACATTGACAAATAGATATTACTCAGCTGACAATTTTTTTCTTACAAGTGTTCTAATTTTTTCCTCTTCAGAATGATTTACAAGAAAAACCTTTGAATCTTCATCAAAGTAGCTCATTCTTCAAAAAATTTTATGAAATAAAATCATAATAATCTAGTATTCAAAGAAGAACTAAGGTCATATTTTTTGGCATTTTTAAGATATTGATTCTTCTTTTTTTTATTTTTTTATTTAAAGAGAAACAAAAGCATGTAAAGGGTAGAGATAATACAGAATTCCAAAAAAAAAGATAAACAATAAGAAATCACTAGTTGATAAATTACATATTGTCCTCTTAGAAATAGTTGTTCAAGTTACAAAATTAAAGCATACAAATTAGATGGTCAAACAGTGAGAGTGTAAAAAGCTATGCATGCATGAATCTCTACATGTATTTCTATCCTTTCTGTATTAGAGGGAAAAACAAAACTTAGAAAAACAAAACAAAACAAATTCCTATAAAAACATGAAACCAAAAAGTCATATAAAACCACAGCACAAGGTGATCTACAATGATCACTGTGTTGTTTCTTATTATCTTCAATAGAATGTTTATATCATCAGGGATAATTGAATATAGCAGTATAATTGACCAAAGCAGCAAACAACAATATTAGTAAAAATAAAACATTGTAGACAGTATAAAACTTCAAAGGCAGGTAATAATCAAACCAGAGTGGATATTCTAGTGGATCTTGTCATCTTAAGTGCAGTTGCCTGTACTCTCAGATTTGATACTATCAATCATAACAGCTTTGAATAAAATCTATCAATATAAAACAGTGATCAACAAACCAGATTCGATTACGATCAGTCATGGTAAAACAGTGTAGGTTTTACAGAACTGTAGATTAACTTAATAGGAAATCAAGGATGATTACCATACTACATCCTGTTATTTTCAGGATTGCTGCCTGCGCCCTCAAATCTAGTACAGGTACAATGACTGGAACAGAATATAATACATCTAAGCAGAGTAGTGTGAGTAATGTGGGTTTTAAATCCTGGTGCGCTATTAACAATATAGCATATCAAGGCCATCTATGTTAGAGATTCTAGTTATCCTTCTCTGCCTCATTTCTGCTATGTTATTTTTCTACCTTTGTTTGTCTAGTTTTCTCTTTCATTCTACTGCCTGCCCCACTCTTTGAGACCTTTCTGCCACTGTTCCTAAAATCCTGGTATTTTTTTTTCTCTCTCTCTAGAATGTCCTTCAGTATTCTCTGTAGGGTTAGATTGGTAGTCACAAACTCACCCAGTTCCTCTTTGTCATGGAAGCATCTTGTTTCTCAATTAATTTCTAGTGACAGTTTTGCAGGTTACATCAATCTGGCCTGGAGGTTATTTTCTTTGAGGGCTTGGAAGACTTCAGTCCAAGCTCTTCTTGATCTGATGGTCTGTGTTGAGAAGTCAGCTGTGATTCTGATGGGCATAACTTTATGGGTAATCTGCTTCTTTTCCCTGATGACTTTTAATATTTTGTTTTTATATTGAATTTCTGGTATCTTGATTATTATATGTCTGGGTATAGATCTATTTTGGTTGTAGGTGGCTGGAGTTCTGTATGCCTCACATAACTGAATGCCATTTTCTTTCCTTATGCTTGGGAAGTTTTCCTTAATTATTTCCACGAATAGCCTTTGTAATTCACCTGTATGTATTCCTGCTTCTTCATTCATGTTTCTTATTCTTAAATTGTAGATTCTCTTGTCATCTTCTAGCCTTTGTATTGTTACTGTCTGTTTCCTTGTTGTTTTTAAGAGATCTTTCCTTTCATGATCACACACTGCCAACTTGTCATCAAGATTTGATAGTCTATTCTTAGTTTCTTTTAAGGAATTTTGCCAGCTTTCAATGGAGTTTTTAATTTCCTGGTAGTCTCTTTGAATCTGCTTCATGTATTCTATATTTTCTTTATATTCTTTATTGAATGTTTCTCTCCTTTTTTTGTGTTCCTCCCTTCTTCTATCTGTATCTTCCTGAGAGATGCTTCCTGAGAGCATTTCTTTTATTACTCTACTCATGTCCTGCTTTACCTGATTTAATATTTCAGTTTTGAGTTCATCTACAAGGTCCTGAAGATATCTCTTAATGTTCATTGAAGCCATGTCTGATGTTGTGTGTTTGCCGCCCTTAGTCTGCCTTGTTTTTCCTTCTCCTGGATCAGGGCTCTCAGGGTTCCGGGCTGGGGGCCTCCTCCTGCCTCTCTCTCCTGTCATGGCCCTGGCTTCCTCCACACAGGTTACAGTGCAGGTCCTAGCACCCTTCCCTGTTGGTCACGTTTCTTCCAAAGCACGTTGGCGAGGGAACTCCACTCTCTCCTGCCTGCTCTTGTCACTGAGGTGTAAGCAGGGGCTGCATATGCCTGCCCCTCCCCACTGGGCCAGCCAAACTTCAGGTGCCTTCATCTGGTTAGTGCTTTGCTAGGTGCAGGGAATCAATTTGGGACAGCTCACTGGGTCCCGGCCAGGGGCACAGCCCAGTCCTAGAAAATCCCACAAATCTGCTCTGAGGAGGGAACAACCAACTGAAGTCACTGTCGCTCCCAGTTCAGGCTCCTCCTGCCCAATTCCAACATGTCACCCACCATTTGGTCACCCCTTCCCATGGCAGGGAGTCTCATTCCCAGCACTGACCTTGGACTAATGAAGGTCCCTTGACTGGCTCCGCTTTCTGCTAGGCCCACCAACCCCCAACTTCAGCACTGCTGTGCTTCCTGTGAGTGGCAGCGGGGACCAGTTTGGGTGGCTCTGTGGGCCAGCACAGATTCAGGCCTTTGCAAACTTGGCAAGTCACCATGAATGAAAACGTTGTGTCCCGTAATTTTTAGTTGTTTCAGTTGTAGTCCCAAAGTATTTGATGAGCTTTATTACATTTTAATTTCCTCCGATGTCAAGAGGATCCATCTCCCTCTGTCTGGGTCTCTCCAGGGTGTTTTATTCTGGCAAATGAGTTGTTTCTCCCACGAGACTTTTTATTTTGTTGCTCACTGGCCATCTTGTCTTCTCCTCTAAGGTCATATTTTTATTAATTAGCCAACATGGGTATTAATTGTGCTAGGAGCAGCTATGTTCCATGCACATTGCTGAGCAATCTCCATGCACATTGCTAAACAATGGCTAATATCTACAGATAATATATAGAATGTAAATATTAGCCATTGCTTAGCAATGTGCATGATGATAGCAATTGCTATCCTCAATATCCCATCATGAAATAAAATGTTATTATTAAAATTAAAACATATTTGGATGGCACAGTTTCATAACCTATTTAAGGTTATAAGGCATCTTTGAGAAAAATGGTTCTACATAAATAGCTTTAAAATAAAGAGTTACTGCAATTTTCCCAAAGACTTGAGCTGGTAAGAGATCAAGTGACTTCTGCAGTCACTATGTAACTGAATCAATTTCCTTGAAAGAGTTTCTTTATTTTAGTCCTTTTTAATCTAAATCATTGTTTGGTAATTTAAAATTTTTTCAATATTTTAAAATAATACATTTATTTGCCTAGAAAATTCTGCTTTTCCAGAACTTTTTGTATTCTTTTAATTTCCTATGATTTAACACAAGAAAATATACTGAAGAGCCAGTGTCTCTCATCAAGCAAATTACCCTGGGCAGATGATTTTAAAAAAGAAAAAAAAGCACAACTTTGTCTTGTTATGCAATTTGCCTTTATGGTCATTGTCTGTTAGGGTGAGGGATTTCAACCACTTGGAAAAGAGATGCTAGAGACAGAGCCAAAGTCTGCTTTGATGCAGGTGACAATAGTTGGGAAAACAAACCTTAAACCTATGGTCAAAATATAATTCCTGTCAATCAATATATCCAATTCTTACTAATTTAATACACTCAGTATTGTATGCCTTCTTTGTTCTAGCCCTTTATAGTAGCCTACCACACCATTTCTGAGCTTAGATTTGAGTTAGCCAATGAGAATCAAATTATTAAAAAATATTTGATATAATGCAGAGGTTTGAAAATAATGTGTCTACCATTTTGCTTATCTTTGTAACACTTGCCATCATCATGACAAAAAGGCTTTGCTGGCTTGGTAAGAAATTTGAGACACAGTAGGATGAGTCATCTCTACCTAGCTATCCTGGATTTGTCAGCTTCATCTGACACTGTGATTGATCACAGATGTGTGATATCAGCCAATGCTTGAAAAACTAGTCAGTTATTAAGTGGTTCCTATTTCAATAAGGAATGTCCTATTAGCAAGTACAGAAGTTGCTATTTTAAGAAATAATTATAAGATGTGATTGTTTAAGATAATTATATTTTGGGATAGTTTGTATTGTGGCAAAAGCTAACTTGTTATTGTGAAGTTAAGCTTATCCCTCAATCAGGGTCAGAAAATTTAGTGAGCTTCACATTGGAATTTCCTTCCCCTGTGTTAGTTTTAAAATAATAGGGAGTACTTAAAAATGTTTATCAATGTGAAGTAAGGAGAAAGAACAGAATTGTTATAAGCCTGTAAGTAGGCAATCCTAAAAAGATTGTTGCAGATAAATCAGGAGATATAAAATGTAGCTATTAGCCATTAATATACTAAACCCACACAAAAAAGAAATAAAACTTAGCAGGTATCATATTTTCGACTAAACTCCTAAGCAGCAAAATGATTTTACACTGACAAATGTTAAAAAGAATGGAGAGAAAGTTGAAGTTTCTTTGCCAGGATAGTCTTTCCTGAAACTACAATGGTAAAGAGTACAAGAAATGTCTTCTTCATCAACTATTGCTATGTGGAGGAAGACAAAATATACCACTTTTCCACCACCACCACCAGCACCACCAGATCAACTTATAGAGCACTTTCCATATGCAAAGCACTATGCTGAAGTCCAGTGGCCAGTCTGGTCTTTGCCCATCAAAAGTCATCTCCAATTAGGTATTACATTGGTATGAGTAGGGAATTGTAATCCCTATTTGCATGAGGAGAAAGAAAATCTCAACATTTGTTTTTAATGAGTGATACATGGATGGAAAGATACTAAATGCAAGAATCTGAGTTGAATTGCAACCTCTCTATGTCAAGATAAAGCTTCCTGACTTATATTCCAAAGTTCAATGATCTTGTCATATTGTGTTTTTGTGTAAATGTGTTTCTGTGATAGATACTACAGGAGAACATATTTAAAAAGTCAATATTGATGTGAAAGAGGATGTTTGAAGAAAATAAAATGCAGGCTGAGATCTATAAATCAAACCAGGCATTGCATATTTGTATTTTGAATTGTTCATTTCAAATCCTCATGTACAATAATCACAAAGTTCCCTGATACTGCCCTTTCCTTACACAGTTTCTGACTTGAACATTAACTTACAGTGCAAGGATTTTTGCCCTCAGGTGACTCCCTTTTTCTTTAAATGTTTCTCTTCTTAAAATTTCCTCCTGTTTCTTTTTCTTACTATCCAAATAAAGCCTGCCAGTTTAAAATCAAACTTAGACATTTTTTGTCTTTCTTTTGGTTCAAAAGAAGTGTTCAAGATGCTGATGAAGGAAGTTTGACAAAAGGCCATTGACCTGCATTTTTTTTTTTTTAGCAGAACAGCAATTACAATTTGCCAAAGGCAAAAATGTGTTAGTGATTTATATTGTATATCATGATCGAGGTGCCACTTTCGATGCCTTATTTCAGGTTATTCTGTCTGAAGTAGATGCTCCACACAGAGTCAATGAAGCGCTGAAAATAAAGCTAGGGAAATGAGCAATTTCCTTTAGATAGATGCCACTGTGGTCACAAAGAACTCTTGAACAAACTAAATTATTCTCTGTAGAAACACAACTTAGTCATGAAGATTGGGCAAAATCTAATCATTGGCCACTTCTTAGTTTCAATTCTTCAAAGATCCAAAAGCCTCCAACATTGAATCATTGATTATTTTCTGACAACAAAATCAGTTGATAATGAAGGAAAAACAAAGCAAGAATAAAGGCTTAAAGTTACTACCTGGCATTTTCATATTTTAAGAGTTAAGTATTTTACAGTTCTGAATGTTACATAGTAATATTTATATTTAATAAATGGATCTATGCCAAATATGATATCTGAGTTCTTAATTAAATCTTCCAAATAGGAATTCCTATAATTTGTTTAATCTGAATCTTTTTTAAAGCTTAGAATTTAGAATCTGGAAAATTACAACTTTCTACTCAAATTATGTTCTTTTTATGTAAGTGCAGAACTTATTTTTGACTCAAAATACTGCTCAAAAATAATTGTAAATATAAGTGGTATATCTAGGACAAAATGCAGAGCAATTCTTTTTATATAGGATTTGCCTTGTCCTCTGATAACATATTTTCATATCAATATTTTATTGTACATTTTTTAATTAATTTAAATAATACATCAATACCGGTACTGAGATTGCAAAGGCCTGAGAGGAGTTGGAACCGTAAATATCTGAAACAACTGAGTCAATATGATGTTTTTAATCACATGAAAGAAATAAATGTGTTATGACATATACCTTGGCCATATTCATTAGCTTATTGATTTTTTTCCTCTTCCTTATCAGAAAAAGCCATAAATCTGTACCTTCTCCTATTGGACACTGTAAAAATGTCAGTATTGAATACATGCTTGAACAGATCAAAACCAAGTCATTTGAAAAACAATTTGTTAAGTGTAATTAAGCCGATTATTGATTGTGCAAGGTGACAGGGAAAAGAGAGAACATGAATTTTCTAAATAAGCTGCTTCCTAAAAGATTTAGTGAAAGTTTTCACTTTGAAGCAGATGTTTCACAAGATCCTTTTAAATAAATGTATATATAAATTATATTTCCTTAAAAAAGACTTGGTCAACACTTTAGTAGTATCATATTTATCTAAAATTATACTTAGATAAAAACTTATTTGGAAAAAAATTTATAAGCATTTTCAAAATATTTTCCAAAAAAAAGCTATTGATTAATTTATACTGTGCCAAGATGAATGAAATAGAGCATCTTGTTTAATAGAGTCTAGTTTAGTTTTGAATAATAGAAATTTTACAGCACAATAAATCTTTAGTAAATGCTATATTTTTTAGTATAAATTCCTGTGAGCCAATTTGCAAACCCTTATATTAACAATATCACCTGACTTTCAGCAACTCATGTGGAAAATAATGAGGTATTTAAGAGGGAAAGAATATATAGAGTGAACTTTGCTTGTCTATTTTTCCACTTTCATCTTCACAAGTTTTTAAATCAAATAGTATCTACAAAGACAAATGGACATGAAGACTAAATAAGTAGTTTATCAGATACTTCTTTTGCCAGGGAAAAGTCTCATTTGTTTTTCTTAAATTATCAAAAGACCAACTGAATATTCACATGGACTACTTTGATGTAACAATTTTTACTCAGCTTGCATTCCTCCTTGATGCTACTGAATTCTATTCATAGATAATTTTCAAAGACTTAGAGTCCTGAAAAAAAGGTATATATATATATATATATATATATATATATATATATATATGCACTTTATGTCTATTTGTTTGGTGTATATAGTGTTAACTGAAATTTATCCAAGACATGTAAAAATGTTGCAAATGTGTTTAAATAATAAGGTAACTTGGGTCAAATTTCACCTTGTTGTGCATTTTACTTTAACTCTGTCTTCTGGCTAAGAGAAACTTTCTGCTGTTTCAGTAAGCTCTGATGTTTCTCAAATCTTGAGACCAAAATAAATCCAAGTTTCCAAAGTAATTTCCAATGAATATTTTATTTGTTTATCAAAAAGTGAAATTCATGGGCTGGGGATTTAGCTCAGTGTCACAAGCACCTGCCTAGCAAGTGCAAGGTCCTGAGTTCAATCCCTGATACAAAAAAAAAAGTAAATAAATAAATAAAATAAAATAAAAAAGACTTTTAAGAGTTGGGGATTTAGCTCAGTGGCATAAGCGCCTGCCTGGCAAGCATGAGGTCATGAGTTCGATCCCTGGTACCAAAAAAAAAAAAAAAAAAAGTGAAATTCAATAGATTCTGGTGCATTGATAATGCAAAATTGGTTAGATGTTTAGCAGTTCTTAAATGACAAGTGAATAGGTTTAAGATAATTGAAAATTCTGGCTTATGGTTAGTTAATGTTTCTGAAAGTGTCATATTAATGTGATCTTGGAAAGAATCATTTAATGAATATACACAATAGCTAGAGTCACTGTCTAATAAAAATACAGAAAAGATAATGGTCATCTAAGAATGTAGGAACTATTTCAATAAGTGCTTTATTTAACTGAGAATGTGGAACCACCTGATTTCTTCTCTGTTCCAGTGATTATAATCAAGTACCTAGTTTGTTGGAATTTGATTTATATAGTAATCATATAGGCTCAAACCAGGTCATTGACTCTTCTGTAGAATTCAAATGGACATGGAACCTGCATCTTCTATGGTAAAAACAGGAGGAAATTACATACTCAGATGTTAGCATTTCCATTTGTGTTTACTTGCCATTGCTCTGTGCCAAATAATGTACATCCCAGGAGAACACAAGAGTTGAAAAGCACACAGATGTGGTTCCTACCCCTAAGGGACTTCCAGCCTTGTAGGTGGGGTAGATGTTAAGGAAATAACAACCATAAAGAATGGTTTTATGTGTAGTCAATTTCTCCACTATGCATGAGTTCCCATTTCTTCTTCATTAAGGTCATCAGCAACTCCATTTGAGGATGTCAGTTCTTATGTTTTTTGTCTTATACTATTTATTTCCCTCCTTTAATGATCATTCCCATTAGCACAGACCGACTATGAGTTTACATACCTTTTCTATATTTACTCTCTATCCAAATTTCCTTCATATCTTTCCTACTCTGAACAGCAGAACTTCAAAATGGTTCTAAACCTATTTTTAGTGGTTCTCTGTTCATCATGCTTTCATCTCACCACAAATTTTCTTAACAGTTATACTAACGACCTCCATGGTCCTAATATCCTTGGAAAATTCCCAATTATCTTACTGGGCCTGCAACATCAATTTTTTCACCATCATACGTTTTTGTCATAGTGTTTATAAACACTGAAGCATGGTTTCTAACTTATCTCACGGGCATGCAGTCCTAGTGTAACTTGATAGACTCTTCATTTTTCACTTATCTTAAATTGAGAGATCTGGGGCTCATGTCTTGATTATCTACTCTTTTTCTTCTATAGTCACTCCTCTAGGTATCTCCTTATGTAAGATACTTCAGTACACAAATGGTTATCAACTCTTTATCTTCAATTCTAACTTCACACTTTCTACTACAAATTAATAAATTTTTCTCTCTTCTTGAATCCCTGCTTGTCATGAAATGTAAGATATATCAAAAACTAAGCTTCTAATAGTACCCCTTAAAATGCTAGCCATCTGTCATCTTTTCCATCATAGTTAAGGATAATGCAGTGGGTTCAATTGCCCAGAATGACAATTTCTTAGTCGTCTTGAACTCTTTTTCTTATGTCTATTTAACATTTACCTGAAAATCATGTAAGTGTTACTTTCAAGACAGATTTTTAAAAATCTATCTCTTTTCAGTGTTTCTTCTAAGTCCATAGTCTATGCATGACTTTTCTGGATCTGTTCCCATGAGTTTACTCTTATCTAAAACTCTTCAACTCTCCATTTCATTCATAATAAAACCAAAGTTCTTACTAGAGTCTAAAACTTCTTGTGTCATCTCTCTCTTACATTATGACATCTCCTGTTTCCCTCCCCCAGCACCCAGACACACTGCCTTTCACGATGCCCTGCAGCACACCAGGTGCATCCATGTCTTAACACCTTTGCATAGAATGTTCCTCACGCCTGGGCCACTCTTTTAGGAAAGGATGTAGTTTTGTCCTGTACATCATCCCCACCTAAAATTGTCTCAATTTTTATTACTAAGTCCAGTTGAGCTACTGCAGTAAAGTACCATTTTACTGGGTGAATAAAATGGCACAATATATTTGTTGGAGTCCTAAAGCCTGAGAAGTCAGAGATCAGGACACCAGCAGGCTGTGTTTGGGGACAGAACAGTCTTTCACTCACAGGAGGTATCTTTCCACTGTGTTCTCACAAGGTAGGTAGACAGATGAGCACCCTTAGACCCTTCATTCCATGCATGAGCACTCGGCCTTTGTAACCTAATCAAGCAGCCCCAGATTCCACTTCTGCACACTGTCACATTTGTGTGTGGGTTTCAACACAAACTGAGTAGAGTCACACATACACAGACTATGCCGTGAATGCTCTGCTACACTAACTGCTTCTCTATGCTGTATCAACCGATTTTCATTTTTACACAGTTCATTAGACATGCTTCTTGCTGTGTTCTATGCTCAGATGATTTTAGAATTCTGGATGGCTGAGCTTGGAAACAGGCATATTAATCTTTCCTAAATTAATGCTTGTTTTGTTGGTCTTGCTTTTATTGTCAATTATTCTGCACACAAATCAGTACAATAAAGATGGGTTTTTATTTGACAGAATTATATATTGGTGTAAATTTATGGACTGTTTGCTTTGGGCAACGAGTGTATCACAAATGAAATATTTTTTCACTCCATCTATTCTTACCCTTTCACCATGACAGAAATTAAGACACTTTGGAAAACAACCTAAAATCTAGGTCCTTAAAATTTAAGAGTAAATAATGTGAATATACTGTGATCAATAGGAATTGCATAGTCTGAAGAATGGGAGAGAGAAGTACAAAAGGGAAAATTGAGAATAATATTAAATAAACCTTTCCTCCTACAAGTTTTTTTTTTTCAATGTTTGAAATCTGATTATTACACAGATTCTAGTGGACCCCAGGACTGGCAACAAACCACACCCTGTGTTGACTCCAAGGATGAGAAGGCAGGAGTCAGGCCTTCAGGTGGTTTTCTAGGTTCAAGAGGGCTGCATAGCCACATGGCTTCCATCAGCATTCACCTGGTGGCCTGGGAAGGTAGGACAGGCAAAGCCTCCTGATGAGCCCGTGGGATTCCCATCTCAGTATCAGTGCTGAAGTTATCTCTCTCTCCTCCTTTTCCTTTTTCTTCCCCCTCACTACCTCTTTTTCCCCTTCTCTTCTTCTAAAAAGCATTAGTTCTTTAAAAAAAGAAATTCGTTTGTAATTTGTATTTGCCATTTCTTAACTTAGTGACATTTGCCAAGTTATAGATCATTTCTGACTCCTAATTTCCTGGTAATGAAATGGAGATAACATCATCCACTTCATAGATCAGCAGGATAAAACGGAATCACAATGTGAAAACTATCTAGTTATTACTGGCATTTGATAGGCACTAATAAGTGGTAATTCATATTATTATTGTCTGTATTAATTTTTTCAGGAGCAGGTCAAGCCAGTAATAATGTTGTGATTCAGTACTTTTCAATCATTTCTCTATTAGTCATTTTTATTTCACAAGTGACTACAAAATTTCCTTGTCACATGGGGCTATCTGTATTATTTCTTGCTCATAGGACACAGTCTGTAGGAGGTGTTTCCACTGCAGACCAAGGAGCCAGGGGTGCCTGTGATTTTCAATGCAGTCAACTACAGTGACTGTTACAGTGATCCTAATCAGGATGTCTTTTGTCTTCCCTCCAGGCTGGTCAGCCAAAAGACATGCCCTTCCCTTGGTAATGGAGGAAAGAGGAAAATGTATGTCAACTATGGAAGCACATTTTTTCCCTAATTTTTAATTTTATTTTAAAGAAAAAAATTCAAAGCAAAATAATACAAGGGTAACAGTAGTTAATACATTGCATATTGTTATCATTAAATTAGTTACTCAGAGTACAAGATGTTGACATTTAATTGTCCAAACAACATAAGAACAAATCTTTTTTCAATGAATTAAGAGAAATTAGTAGTATAACTACCTTATTATACACACACACACACACACACACATATATATATATATATATATATATATATATATATATATATTCTGTTTCTTTCTCCATTACTTTATCCCAGTTTCTTTTTCCTTTTGAAAATTCTTCCCTTTTTTACAATATCTATTGTACATTGTGGATCTTTACTCTTTCAGCTTCTCACTTTAGACAGACAATATGGTATTTACACATGTGTGTCTGATTTACTTCTCTTGTGGGCATGGTCTCGAGTTGCATCCACTTACCTGTAAAAGTCTCAGTTTATCCTTCTTTATGGCTGAGTAGCATTCCACTCTGTGGAAGCATATTTGAAATGTGTTTGCAAAACTTAATCATATCTTATCAACTAAAATAAATCATATAGCCATGATAAAGACATAGGTTCCACATTTTATGAGACCTGAAAAGTTATATGATCAAATAAATCAATAGTGAACAAAGAAAGGAATTGGAGACAATAATTCAACCTTCAACAGTATCCTATACTCGAAAAACAGAGATGTCAATAAAAGTTCAATCCCTGCTCTCTTAGAACCAGACTTAAGAAGAAAAATGAAACCCAGTATTTAATGATAAAATTAAATAATACAGATTATTATTTTCAATTAGAATTCCAGGTACAATGTAATTATTTAAAAGCAAGATTTAATGTAATGAGAATAGCCGATGGAAATGCTTCTATCACTGAAATTATTTCCTTAGAGAAAAAAATAAACACAAACCAATAAAGTAATTAATGTTATTGTTAATGGAGTTACATATCCCACAAACATTTCATGAATACCTGCTATGTGCCAGGCATCAAAATGTACTAATATCCATTGTGTTTTAGAACAGATTACAATGAAAGTGAAAAGAGATTTTTGTGAGCAAGGATAATTAAGATACACAGACATAGAATAATACAAAATGGAAAGGGAAAAGGAACACTAGAATGGCATTTGAGAAGGGTCATCACTTCTTTTGAAAAGACATGTGTATATTTACAGAAGTCAGGTTTTTAAAAGCTATGAATTTTAATAAAAATCAATAAAACATGAAGAAGGCTCTGATTTAACTTAATTTGATTTTGTCCTAAAACCTGATGTTGTGACACAATTTTATCTACTTCTAAGTAATTTGTAACATGAATACTTCAAATTCAGTAAGTGAAAACAGAATCTGCCCTGTGAGAAATTAGTTTTTGTGAATGCAGCACCGGACAGGCAAAAAAAATCAGGACAACACTCAAAGGTGTTGATAAAAAGATTTGCATAAATCATCTGTTTCAGGAAAGCTATTCTCTCTAAGTCATTATTTCCTGCCAGCCAGTAATAATTTTATTTGGTTGGATAATCACACACAAGCCCACATTTTAGATGAATATTTTTCATTTCACCTAATGAATAACTGGAGAGGAAATTTATTTTTGTCCAATGAAAATGGTTAGAAAAATGTTATAACTTTGTTTTCAGAAGGTCAATTCTAATTAAATAGACTGAAAATATGTATTTCATTTAGCGATGTTTCACTATTATAAATTAACCAAAAAGGTAAGAATTGTCATTTTCTAAAATGTATTAAGTTTTTGTTATTGTGATACACAAACAGATGAATGCTTAATTTTTACCATGAGGCTGTGAGCACTCTTTTTTAGTTTTCTTCAAAATTATTTTTGTCTTATAAAATGAATAAAATTTCCTGAGCTTAAGTCAATATGATGGTAGCTAGTGATACCCTCTATAAAGGGAAGAGTAGTTCTTAACTCTCCAATACAATAGCATGGCTAAATTATAAGAACCTCTTTTCAAAGAAAACTGACAATATTTGCATAGGGTTCTTAAATATAATTCTTATATTCCCAAGTACATTCTCCAAATTTAAACGTTTCAATTTCTTTCATGTACAAAATTTATGCACTCTTGAAGAGATTTATATAGATTGAATCTGGCCTTCTGAAAGACTGACATAAACAATTTAGAGTTACTACCTTTATTTGAAATTACCTGTCCTTAGCAGTGGTTCTCAACCTTCACTTGAAAGTATTTCTCCTTGGGCCAGGGATATAGCTCAGTGGCATACGCATCTGCCTGGCAAGTGCAAGATCCTGAGTTTGATTCCTGGTATCAAAAAAAAAAAATCTCCTTTGTCATTCTGCTCTTATTGGCAATATTCATTTATTAAACTGCTTTATGCAAGCACATAAACTGATTTCAAATCATGAAATCCTTGGGAGTGCAGATCTTCACATATGAATGTTTTCTCAGTAATTAAGACCTACTCTGTCTGTCCTGCTGCCCCAATGCTTTGGAATAAATCATGACTTTCTATGGTCTCTAACTGCCATCTGATCACATTTGCTAATATTTACATTCTCATTTTAAAGTATTATTTGGCTGTTTTTGACCATGTTTACTGCCTTTGTCTGGTATTAGTTTTGGTTCTCAGTCACAATCAATAGTAGTTGCTTCTCCCATAAATGAACAAAGCAATTTATTTAAGAAAGATTCACAGGCAAGACAACTCTGCTGAGGGCAAGAAGTCAGGGAGCAACGCTAGATCACACATCAGTTCATGTGAGGTGGGGAAAATGGGAAGGTGGGGAGAGCGAGGATGGGGGGCAGAATAAAGTAAGAAAAGAAGGAGGAGGAAAGGGAGAAAGGTCCGGAAGAGTAAAACAGGTTATTTATCATAAGTTGGAGGGCAGGTTTCTATCTCTCATTTAAAACCTGCCTGTGATTTAGCTTCAAGGAAGACTGGGAAGAAAGAATCAATATTTCCTACCCTTATTGTCATAACTAAGCATTTCTCCAAATCAAGCCTAATAAGTGCACACCTTCTCCTATGTAGAAAAATGTATCATAACTTGAGAGCCCAAAATCAGTACCATATATAAAGTATGTTAATGTTCACATAAGTTTTTAACAGTAATATAGTCAGTTTACATATTATTTACAATTCAATGACAAAGGAATAAAATAAGCCACCAAAAAATAGAACAGGAGGGTAGGGAGATGCTGCCTATTTTATTCCACCTTGGAAATTCACAATACTCAGAAGCATGAAAAGCATCCTAATGTCCCATAGAGAAGAAAATTGGAAATAAAATTAAATCTATAGTTTTATAAACTTACTTGACCTTTGAATTGTTTTTAAAGACTGCTTTTAGGATAAACAACATTAAAGCATATATGCCACACCCTTTTTACTCCCAGCATCTTTCTTGCTGACCTTAATTTTGTTCAGGGGTAACCAATGCTCCATATGACCTGGTTTAGGAAAGGCCAGTCTCACTCCCAGCCCTTGACACAGTTCCTACCTGGTAGAGATAATTATGGTTCTTTCAGGTAATTAACTCATTAGGCATGTGGTACATTTCCACTTATTGAGATACTAACAGAAATTAATTGAAGATTTCAGGGACTGTCATTCAATCTTACAAATAATTATAAAGAAGAATTGTACTCTTTATTTCTTTGGAATTTGTTATGTTTGAATGTGATGTCTTGAACTGCTATAGCTATCTTGAAACTACAAAAGGGCTAGTCTAAGAACAAAGACCACATGAAAGCAGCACATGACGGTGTTCATCTGTGTCTTAGCACTCTGAGAAGCTGAGGCAGAAGGATTGCAAGTTCAAGCTCAGCTTGGGCAATTTAACTACTGAGACTCCCATATTTAAATAAATAAATGGATGGATGGATGGATGGATGGATGGATGGATTTTCAAATGTGTCTCAGTGTGGATTCACTCCCCAGTAACACACACACACACACTACCCAAGAATGACAAAGCCATGCCAACATCTGTATCATTCCATGATAAAACTTATTATTATATGAAAGACTATATTTCCTCTTTCTTCAGTTTTTGAAAACATCATAAATTAAATCACTGAACACTTTGTGAAACGTGTTACACAGTATTCCCTTTGGAAGCAATAAATAAAAAAAATCTAAAGTTCTGAACCTTGGTTTGGATACTATTTATCTAGTGTTTCTCCTATATTTTATCAGAAAAAGAAGTCCTTAATCACCTACCTTTTACTTAACTGTAGAGTTGTAGCTAGTTAATCCAGCAAATGAAAATGTTTTTGAAATCCAATTTTTTTCCCTTTTTGGCACAATTATAGATTAAAAACATCAAACATGGCACTATTCATTCTCTCAAGAAGCACAGAATCTACCATTAAACGCAGCCCAGGAGGCAGAATATAGCTTGAATCTCAAGCCAGTGACTGAAAGTGTTGTTTGAATATTCCTTGGAGCAAATAAGACTAAGACTTTGTTGCCTGGGGGTAAAGAATTCTTTCATTGCTGCATCTAGGTCTTTGCTTGCACAATGCAAATGCCATTTCCCTAGTGTGTTACCTTTACATAGCACTAGTGTTGTAGGGTCAACACATTATTATCTGGGAGCCTAATAAAGTATTTAAGAACTGGCTATAGTGTACAACAAATTGATACATTTGTAAAATAAAGATCTGAAATCTATACAATGAGGAATTAAGGGCATCAGGTCTTTAAGATGATGTAAACAGCAAATACGGTATTTACTACAACCTGAGAGCATAAAGTCATCACCTCATGATTCCCACCACGGTCTCCCACAGCACTGGCCTCCCTCTGCCAGCAGCTTTTCTTGCGCTGGCTACTACCTTCCGCATGGCAAGGCTGTACGGTAGCTCTGCCTGGCTGTCAGATTCAACACTGTAGTTAAAGACGTGAGGGTGAAAAAAATTAACCGAGGCTCTGAGAGAAGACAAAGATGAGGCAGCCAAGTGAAGATACTTCCTCTGGCCAACTTGCACTCTAGCTCTTTCTCCCAAATCTTTCTGCATCTCCAATTTTCTTTTAATGTCAATGAAGACAGATGCGTACATATGTACATTACAAAGGTAGACAGAAAGAGAATGAAAGTACTTGGCTACAAAAAAGTTGCCACAGATCCATTTTAATATGCTATATTAGACCATTTTTTGTTGCTATCAAAAATATCTGAAGCTGGTTATTTGTAGAGAACAATTTATTTACCTCCCAATTTTGTGGGTTGAAACTTCAAGATAAGTTTGTTTTATTTCTTGAAACTGGTGAGTTCCCTCTTGGCTGGGTCACAACATGGCAGATAGCACCATGACAAGTAGACACATGAGATGTGACCTCAAAGGAACACAGAAAGCCAGAGGTCAGACAGGAGCCAATTTTATTGTTTTTTATTTTAATGCTTTATTAGTACTTATTTGTCTTACATAGTGTTCACATTCATCATATGGAATTTGTACCTGTACATAATGTATCTTAATTCTTTTCCCCCATTCTCTTCCTTTACTTTCTATCCTTCTACCTCTCTTTATTTACATTTTCCCTTTCCTTCTTTCTGTATTGATCCCTTCCCCTCCATTCTCTTCCTCTACCCACTAGCTTGTTCCCCTTCCCATTTGAATATGTCCTTATTTTCCAATATCCTCTTGAGCTCCTTGTTTAAGCTTAGGTTTTGTCATGCGAAAAGAAACCATGTATACTTAAACTTCTGTTTCTTACTTATTTCACTTAAAATAATGGTTTCCAGGTACATCCATTTACTTACAAATGACTCAAGTTTATCCCTCTTTATGGCAAAGTAGTACTCAATTCTATATAAATACCACATTTTCTTTACCTATTCATCTGTTGATTTATCAAAAATTAAAACTGGAATTTCCATTTGACCCAGCTATTTCCCTTTTAAGCATCTTCTCAAAAGAGCTTAAGGCATCATACCACAGTGATATATGCACTGGTATGTTTATAGAAGCACAATTTGTAATAGCTAAATCTTGGAAACAGCTGTAAGCCAGTCTTACTCTGTAACAACTTGATTGCGTGAGAGCTAACTCTGTAATACCATCACTGATCCCCGCAGAGGGAGCATGCCCAATGGAGGATTTCCTCCTTCCAAGTTGCACCTCTCTAATTTCCCACCACCCCAAAACTGCGACTCTGGGGACCAACCGTTCTATATGAAACTTGGGAAAAAAACATGTCCAAGTCAGAGCACAAACACTGGGTATTTCCTTTCAAGAGATCTTGTTCAGTATTCTAAAAATTTGGAATTTCATTTCTTTCAATTTTTCCTAAATATTTCTGGTTTTGTACAGATAATTTACTCTTAAACTCATTCAGAATCATATTTTTCCATGTAGCATACAAGTAAATATGCATTCCTTCACTGCCAGGACTCCAATTGACAATCGAACTGAGTTTAAAATGTAATTTCAACTATTTCACACTTATTTATTATACCCCTAAAGGTCCTACTACAGAATTCATTCCTAACTTGGTAGCACTGCAGAGACAGGTGAAGTTATATGAGTATTTACATTATTTTTTACTAAAGAAATTCCATTTAACAAATTTATAACATGATATGAAAATATAAAAAGGTTTGTAAATTTGGAATATTTGTTCCTTGTCTTTTCATTTCATATTTTCATTTTTTTGATCTAATTCACACAATCATCTCACAAATATTTATGCAAAGAGAATTAGAAATACTTTGTTCTCCTAATTTTGTGAGGAACTAGGGTGAGCCAGAGTATGAGCTTCTTTCTGAGGCTGGTGCTCAGAATCCTTCCCATATTCCTCGGAGTTCCAGACTTTGTGCATCCATCACTCAAGAAGATTGCAGTGCTGCACTCAGTATCTACTTTATTTCATTAATAGATTGTTTATTGAATCTGTACCGCATGTACAGGGGTTTGATTATGCCTACAATTGTCAACACAGCTCCAGTTAAATTCCAAACCCAGCCCTCTTTCAGTAACTCCACAACAGCAAAAAATGAGCTACTCTGTGTGGTGGGGGGCTTTCTCAGATGTTACTTAGTGATCCCCAACATAGATACATATACTTCTGTTTAAGTGCCAGCTGGATCCTGTGAATCATTCATTACTAACGACAGGATGTCGCTTGCGAAAGACCCTGACTTCCAATTTGTTCACGTTTTCTTCCTTTCTCACTTGTTCATTTTTATGGACTGGAGCTACCACTTTGTGAGCTGCCCTATGGAGAAGCCCATGTGTGAAGGAACCTAGAGCCCTGAGTCTACCCGCCAGAAACTGACTCCTGCCGACAGCCCTGGAAGGCCAGTGGTAGCTCCACCCTATGTGAGTTTAAAGAATCCTGCCATGCAGCCCACATCCTGATTGCCACCTTCTCCAATATCCCAACTCAGTGGTAAAGCTAGGTTGTACCTGCTCACAAACACGTGGATATATTCTGCATATTAATGAATATTAGTAATGTATATACTGTAAGTAATAATGTACATTATTTTAAACCACTAAAGTGATTTTCTATGTGGATATATGACTAATATATGTAAATTAAACACTGAAACTGATTATCAAACACAAATTACATGTATATGTAACAAACATAAGTTATATTTTGTATAATAATTATATAAATAATTATGCATGTAATAGGAAAGTATATGATAAATATGTATGTATTTTATTTAGCTGACTTCATTTGTTTTTGGAATTTAAAGCATCTGTCTTATTAGACTGTGGAGATGTTAAAATAGGAGTCTTAAAGAAAGAGTGTGTTACATATTAGGCACTTAAAATGTTTAAAAATGTAGTTTCTGAAATATTTTCTCCTGAAGCTTGTTGTGTAATGAAATGCTTAAGATACATTTTCAAATAGTTGGCTGTATATGTAACAAACCTTTCTAGAATACTATTAGATTTAATAGAAATAAAGAGAAGTGCTTAAGAGTTTGGGTTAAGTTCTTGTGTGCTCTCACATTAGCTCTGAGCCACAGGCGAATAACTCACTTTTTCTTTGAATCTGCTGCAGCTGTGAAATGGTAGTAGTGTCCTAATGACTTCAAGGAGTTTTGAGGAGTATGTGAGATGAAAGGGAACAATGTCACCTCTGGAAAAAATACCTAATAACTGTTAATTATCCCTGTAGCTTGTAAGAAAATTTAATGTACAGTATCTAATTTAATTAAAGTTTGAAGATCTATAAATTTGGAAATGTGCAACTGAAGATGCTCTTCTCCAACACATTGTGTGCAGGGGCCATGCCCATGCTAATCTTCTCTGTATCCTTCCAATTTTCATATATGTGCTGGCTAAAGCCAGCACTCCAACACACTTTGAATGAAAGCATGATGCTGCAAGGAAGAAAGTCCCCTCCCTGGTTTAGCGTGAGTCACAGTCAAAATGCCAGTACACAAAAATATTGTCTAAAGCTATTTTCAGGCTATGTGTTTAACATATTTACAAAATGTAATTTCATATTTAGATTTGGATTCTATCTCTTAACATTGTCATTATGCATATGCTAATGTTCTAAAATCCAAAAAACCTAAAATCTAGAACATTTCAAGTAAGGGACATCCCACTTGTGTTAAGATAATCATGGTGCTGACATTGTTTGACATGGTTTTATAACGTAAATAAAGTCAGGGTAGTTGGCAGCTCATCCACTGGCACAAGGCTTGCTATAATCGTGTGGCCTAAAGGATTCAACTGAACAGAATTGCTTGAATTAAACGAGATAATTAAATATAAGACTCACCTGGCCTATGTCACATGGTTAGTCAGAATCAATTGATATTAGTTAAATGCCTAAATAAAACTCCATTTGACTCCTGTTTGGTGATCTGTGTACAAATTATGGCCCATTTCTATTACCTCATTGGTTTTTCTCACTTTCCAAATGTCAACTCCTCTAAGGATAATGCCAAAGCTGAGATATAAAAATAAGGGCAAAGACCCTTGAGGCAATGAGGAATCTCTTTTCACAAATGCCTGGAAACAGTTGGAAAAATGCAGTCTGAAATTATCCAACCTTTAGTTTCCCATGAAATAAGATTTTTTGAAAAGAAATAGATACATAAGCCATGTTAGGTAACCATACTAATTCTTATCACTCAACCATATCTGTTCACATTGCTAAAAAAATGTGTCTATTGAGAATAAGATTTGAAAGGTTACAAATGAAGAGGATTTAATATACAAAACAATTGATGAATCCATAAAAAGCAGAATATACTTAATATGTTCATTGGTCAATGTGTTCTATGTGTTGATATTAGAAATTTGTTTTTTTAATTTTAAGCAGAAAAAATAAAAATAATACTAAAACAGTTTCAAAACAGGCTAGTAGGAGAGTAACAATAATTAATACATTGAAAATTGTTATTTTCATAGTAGTTGTTCACAATACAAGATATAAGAATGAACTGTTTTCTAGAAAAGTATTATCACGAAACATTTTTCTCAGTAAACTAAGAGAAACTAGCTGTATAACTAGTATCTTAACTATCTTGTGTGTATATATATATTTTTTCCTTTCCCTTCCATCCTGTTTCTTTCTCCCATCACAGTTTTTCTTTATTTTTGAACAGTTTTTTCCATATTCACAATATGTATTGTAAATTTTGGATGTTATTTATTCTTTTAGCTTCTTTCATTAGGTATAAAATACGATGTTTACACATGTGGGTGAGATTATTTCATTTATGAATATGACCTCAAATTCTATTCATTTATTTATAAAAGTTTCAAGACTATTTTTCTTTATGACTGAGTATTATTCCATTATATAAAAAAGCCACATCTGTTTTATCCCTTCCTCAGTTGATGGGAATTTGTGTTGTTTCCAAGATTCAGCTATTACAAGTTGTGTCGCTATAAACATGGTTGCACATATATCACTAGGGTTTGATGTTTTTAACTCTTTTTGGAAAATATTCAGAAGGGGAATACCTGAGTCGATGGCACCTTTAATTCTAGTTTTTAATCAAATCTCCACACTGATATTTCTAGTCATCATACCAGAGTGTACTCACAGCAGTAGTGTAGAATGATTCCTTTTTCCTCACATTCTCTCTAGCATTTGTTGTTGGTAGTTTTCTTGATCCTGGCCATTCTTTCTGGAATGACATGGAATCTCAGTTTTGTTTTAATTTGTATTTCCTGAATAACCATTGATGTTGAACATTTTTTTTAATCTTTTTTTGGGGGGAACTGGGGAGCAAACTCACAATGTCATGCTTGCCAGGCAAACACTTATGCCACTGAGCTAAATCCCCAGCCCGATGTTGAACATTTTTTCCACACATTTATTTGCCATTTGTGCTTTCTCATCAGAGAAGTGTGTATTCATCTCAGATGCCCATTTTTAGATTGTGTCTTTCTTTTTTTTTTTTTTTTTTGGTCTTTTTTTTTACTATTTTCTTTTTTGGTACTCAGGGCCTCGCGCTTGCCAGGCAGGCGCGGCACCGCTGAGCCACATCCCCGGCCCTAGATTGTGTCTTTCAATTTGGGGGGCCTGATTGTTTTCAACTCTTTAGATAGAAGTCCTTTGTCTGAGGGACTGTTGGCTAAAATTTTTCCCAGTCTGTGGTTTGTCTTTTCACTCTGTTGGTGATCTCCTTTGTTTTGTGGAAGCTTTTTAATAAGGTCACATCCCATTTGTCGATTCTTTGTAGTATTTCTCATGCACTCTGGGTTTTGTTCATGAAGTCTCTGCCTACCTCTATGTCTTCAAGATTTCTACTTATTTTCTCTTCCAGTAAATTTAGCATTTCTGTTTTAATATTTACAACTTTGGTCCATTTGACTTTAGTTTAATGCCTGCTGACAGATATAGCTCTAGTTTTAATATTTGGCACATGGAAAGCCAACTTTTCCATCACCATATATTAGAGACTGTCTTTCTCCCAGTGAATATGTTTGGCCCCTTCATCAAAGACAAGTTGTTTTAATGTGTTTGGAGATGCATATCTATCTTCTGTTTCACTGAGCCTCCAATGTGGTTTTTTTTTTTTTTTTTACTAGCCTGTTGATTTTATTATAGCAGTTTTTCAGTATGATATCAAGTCTGGGGTTGTGATGCCCCCAACTTGCCTTTGTTGCCCAGAATTGGTTTTGCTATTTTTGGTTTCTTCTGGTTGCAAATGAATTTTAGGAATGTTTTCTGTAGGTACATGAGGTGTGCTAAAGGTTTTGTTTTTAATTTTATTTAAGGAGAAAAAAAAACAGAAAAAGGGTAGAAATAATACAGAATTTAAAAAAGAGATAAACAGTAAGAGATCACTGGTTGATGAATTATATATTGTCCTTTTAGAAATAGTTGTTCAAGTTACAAAATTAAAGCATACAAAGTGGACAAACAGTAAGACTGCAAAAAGATCTGTTCAACAATCCAACAAGAACTTAGAAATATGGTTATCAATACCACACACTTAAATATACATGCAGTTATATCTTTTATAGCACTTCCTGTTTCTTTTCTTTTTTACAATCACAATTACACATTTTAAAAATTTTATTTAAAGAGAAAAAAGTAAAACAAAAAAGGGTAGCAACAATACAGAATTTTAAAAGAAAAAACACTAAGAAATCACTAGTTGATAAATTACATATTATCATCTTGGATATAGTTGTTCAAGTTACAAAATTAAAAGATAAATAGTAGACATTCAAACAGTGAGAGTGCAAATAGTTCTGCTCAATGGTCCAGTTCTGCTCAACGGTCCAACAAAGATTCAGCAATATGGTCATCTATTTTACACACTCAAACATACATGCAGTTATATGCCTTAGAGAACTTTCTTTTCCTCTCTTTTTTACAATAGCAATTACACATTTTGGGTTTTCTTACTCTTAATAGTTCTTATTACTTTTTACACCAGAGACACATTGTGATATTTATAAATATGATTCTTATTTGTTTCACTAATGAGGATGGTCTCAAGTTGTCTCCATTTACTTATGAAGGCCTCAAGTTCATCCTTTTTAATAGCTGAGTAATATTCCATTGTATAAAAATACCATTTCTTTTTCATTCACTCTGTGGTTGACGGGCATCTTGGTTGTTTCCAAGATTTAGATATTGCAAATTGTGCTGCTATCAACATGGATGCACATATGTCACTGTGATATGAACTTTTCAGTTCTTCTGGGAAAATACCCAGGAGGAGAATAGCTGGATTGAATGGAGTTTCCAATCCTAGTCTTCTGAGAATTCTCCATATGGATTTCCATAGTAGTTGCACCAGTCTACACTCCCTCCAACAGTGAAGCAGTATTCCTTTTTCCGAGCAGCCTTGCCAACATTTGTTATCAGTTGATTTCTTGATGGCAGTTATTCTTTCTGGAGTGAGGTGAAATCTCAGTGATGTTTTAATTTGCATTTCTTGAATGACCAGTGATGGTGCATATTTCTTCATGTATTTATTTGCCATTTGTATATCTTCCTCTGAGAACTGTGTGTTCATCTCAGATACCTATTTTTGGAGAGGGTCTTTGAATTTGGGAAGCTTGATGTTTTTCAATTCTTTATATGTTCTGGATATAAGTCCTTTGTCTGAGGGGTTGCTGGTTAAAATTCTTTCCCACTCAGTGGGTTTTCTTTTCACTCTGTTGGTGATTTCTTTTGAAGTGCAGAAACTTTTCAATAGTATGAAATCCCAGTTGTTGATTCTTTGAAGTCTTTCCTGTGCAGTTTATGTTTTGTTCATGAATTCTCTGCCTACCCCTGTGTCTCCAAGACTTCTACCTACCTTGTCTTCCAGTAGATTTAATGTTTCTGTTTTAAGATTTAAATCTTTGATCCATTTAGACTTTAGTTTTGTGCATGGTGATAGGCATGGATCTAGTTTCAGTCTTGGGCATGTGGAGAGCCAATTTTTCCAACAGTATTTGTTAAAGAGGCTATCCTTCTTCCAGTGGACATGTTGAGCCCCTTTGTCAAATATCAGGTGGCTGAGTGTCTTTTTAGTTGTCTTTGCATCTTCTAATCTGTTCCATTGATCCTCGGGTCTATTTCTTTGCCAGTACCAAGCTGATTTTATCACTGTGGCTTTATAGTATTGTTTCAAGTCTGGAATCCTTGCCTTTGTTGCCCAGAATAACCTTTGCTATTCTAGGTTTCTTCTGATTCCAAATGAATTTTAGGAGTGTTTTCTCTAGATCTGTGAGGTATGTCAAAGGTATTTTGATTGGGATTGCATTAAATCTGTATAAGAGTTTTGGGAATATGGCCATTTTCACAATGTTCGTTCTTCTTAGCCAAGAGCAAACAATATCCTTCCAGTTCCTAATATCCTCTTCAATCTCCTTTTTTAGCATATTATAATTTTCATCATATAGGTCTTTTACATTATTAGTTAGGTTGATTCCTAAGTATTTCTTTTTTTTTTAGATGTTACTGTAAAGGGTGATATTTCCATAATTTATCTCTCAGTGAGTTTTTTGTTTGTGTACAGGAATGCTATTGATTTTTGAGCATTGATTTTGTATTCAGCTACATTGCTGAGCTTGTTTATTACCTCTACTAGTCTTTTAATGAAGTTTTTTTGGTCTTCAATATAGCATATCATATCATCTGAAATAGTGATAATTTAACTTCTTCCTTTATCTTTATTCCTTTTATTTTTCTCTCTTGTCTGATTGCCTGGGCTAGTGTTTCCAGAACTACATTGAAAAAGAGTGGTGATAGTGAACATCCTCGTCTTGTTCCTGATTTTAAAGTGAAAGCTTTCAGTTTTTGTCCATTTAGTATAATGTTGGCTGTTGGTTTGTCATAGATGGCCTTTATAAGGTTGAGGTAGACACTGTGTATTCCAAGTTTCTGTAAGGTATTTATCATGAGTAAGTGCTGGACTTTTTTGAAAGCATTTTCTGCATCTATTGAGATGACCCTGTGGTTTTTGTTTTTGGCCCTGTTAATGTGGTATATTACATTTATTGATTTGCATATGTTAAACCTTCCCTGCATTCCTGGAATGAACCCCATTTGGTCATGATGTATAATTTTCTTGATGATTTGCTGCTTTCTATTTGCCAGTATTTTGTTGAGAATCTTTACATCAACGTTCATTAGTGATACTGGCCTATAGTTTTCCTTTTTGGTTGGGTCTTTCTCTGGTTTTGGTATCAGAGTAATACTTGCCTCCAGGAACGATTTAGGGAGGATTGCTTTCTTCTCAATTTCCTTGAAGAGTTTAAGGAGTATTGGCATCAAATCTTCTCTAAATTTCTTGTAGAATTCAGCTGTGAATCCATCAGGACCTGGGATTTTCTTTGTTGATAAGTTTTTAAATATGTTTTCAGTTCAAATAGATGATATTGGGTTGTTCAAAATTGCTATATCTTCTTGGTTGAGCTTTGGTATTTCATATGTTTCTAGAAGTCTGTCCATTTCCTCTGTGTTTTCCACTCTATGTGAGTAGAGATTTTCAAAGTAGGTATTTATGATCTTTTGAATTTCCATGGGATCTGTAGTAATTTCCCCCTTTTCAGTTCTTATTGCATGAATTTGGGTTTTTTCTTTCTTTTTTCTTAATAAGGTTAGCTAGTGGTTTGTCAACTTTGTTTATTCTCTCAAAAAACCAGCTTTTTGGTTCATTAATTCTTTGTATTTTTTTTTAGTTTTAATTGCATTGATTTCTGCTCTAATCTTTACAATTTCCTCTCTTCTATGAGCTTTGGGTTTAACGTGCTCTTCTTTTTCTAGAAGCTTGAGATGGAGCATTAGGTTGTTTATTTGTGCTTATTCTATTTTCTTGATATGACAATTTATTGCTATGTATTTCCCTCTTGAGACTACTTTCATTGCATCCCACAGATTGCATTATGTAGTTTTTGTATTTTCATTGAATTGTAGGTATTGCTTTATTTCTTCTTTAATTTCATCAGTAGCCCACTGGTTTTTCAAAATGTTGTAATTTAATTTCCACATATTTATGCAGGTTTTGCAATTTATTTTGCCATTATTTTCCAATTTCAGTGCCCTATGGTCAGATATTATGCATGGTATGATTTCAATACCTTTGCATTTACTTAAGAATGTGTTATGAGATAATATATGGTCTATTTTGGAGAATGTCCCATGTGCAGCTGAGAAGAATGTGTATTCTGATGTGGTTGGGTGGCACACTTTGTAAACATCTACTAAGTCCAATTGCTAGCAGATATGATTCAGTTCTATTATTTCTTTGCTGATTTTTTCTCCAGTTGATCTATCTCTTTGTGAGAATGGGCTGTTAAGATCCCCTGTTATAATTGTGTTCTTGTGTATTTGTTTTTTCATGTCCATTAGTATCTGTCTTATAAAGTTGGGTGCTCCTGTGTTTGGTGCATATATATTTATAATTGTTAGTTCTTCCTCTTGAATTTTTGCACTAATGATTATGCAGTGACCTTATTTATCTCTTTTAATACTTTTAGGTTTAAAGTTCACATTGTCTGCAAATAGAATAAATATTTACCCCTGCTTTTTTCTGGATTCCTGTTGCATGGAATACTGTTTTCCATCCTTTGACTTTTAATCTATGAGTTTCCTTTTTGGGTCAGATATGTTTCTTGTTTACAGTATATTGTGGAATCATGTTTCTTGATCCATTCTGTCAACCTATTTCTTTTTATAGGTGAATTGAGGCCAATTACATTTATGGATATTACTGATATGTACTGGCTCAGCTTTGCCATGTTATTTTTCATTTGTTTGCTTTCTTCTTATCACTTTATTTAATTGAACGTTTTACCTGTTGGTTTCTTTTTGTTGTTGTTCTGGGGATTGTGGTCATTTTTATTTCTGTCCAGTATGTCTTTCTGTACTCTTTCAAGAGTTGGTTTGGTGGGCATGAATTTCTTCAGTTGTTCTTTGTCATGTAAGTATCTTGTTTCTCCATTAAATTTGAATGAAATTTTTGCTGAGTACATCAGTCTGGGATGAAAATTGCTTTCTTTCAAGACTTGAAATATCTCACTCCAAGCTCTTCTTGACTTGAGGGTTTGTGCTAAAAAGTCTGCTGTGATTCTAATGGCCTTTCCTTGATAGTTGAGTTTTGTTTTTTTCTCCAATAGTTTTTAGTATTCTGTTTTTATGCTGTATGTCTGAGATCTTAATTATTATGTGTCTGGGTGTGGATTTATGTTGATTGTGACTGTTTGACATTCCATATGCCTCACTTATCTGCACAGTTAATCTACTATAGTCCAAGGTTTGCCTGGGAGCAAAGTTCTGAGTTTGCCCTCTGTGCTGGGATGCTGCTGCAGCACATGGTCAGTGCCTGGGGTTGGATTATGGGCCCTGCTTGCTGCTTGAAATTCACTGGGCATGGCCTAGGTAGGACCACAGGTCTCTATCCTGAGTCTTAGGCTGGCTTCAGATGCAGGGCATGGTCTTATTGCCTCTAGCAAAATTTCCAGTTTGCCCTATGCACTTGGATGGCACCGCAGCACATAGTCATGGCCTGGGGTTGGATTCTGGGCCCTGTTCACTGCTTGGAGTTCACTGGGCATGGCCCAGTTAGGGCTGCTGGTCCCTCTCCTGCATTTTAAGCTGGTTCCAGATGGAGAGAGTGGTCTCACTGCCTGGGAGGTTTCCAGTTTGCCCCATGCACTGGATGCCACCACAGGGTGTGGTCATGGCCCAGGATTGGATTCTGGTCCTAAAGGTGTTTTGATTGGGATTGCATTAAATCTGCATAATAGTTTCAGGAGTATGATCATTTTCACTATGGTGGTTCTTCCTATCCTTGTGTATGGGATACATAGCCATTTTCCAATATCTTCTTCACTCTCTTTTTTTCAGAATACTGTAGTTTATGATGCACATATCTTTTAGTTCTTTTGTCAGATTGAGTCCTAAGTATTTCATTTTTTGGATGCTATTGTAAACTATGTGGTTTCCCTAATTTCTCTCTCAGTGAGATATTTGTTTGCATACAGGAATGCTATTGCTGTTTGAATGTTGGCTTTGTATCCAGCTATGCTACTGAATTTGTTTACTAATCCTACATGTCTTTTGGTGGGGTGTTTGAGGTCTTATATGTGCAGTATCATGTCATCTGTGAACAATCATAGTTTAATTTCTTCCTTTCCTATCCTTATTCCTTTTATTTCTATTTCTTGTCCAATTGCTCTAGCTAGCATTTTATTTTTTGATTATTTAGCATGATGTTGGCTGTTGCTTTGCCTGTAGGGAGCAGCATGATAGCTTCATGGCTGCCACTCCATCTCTCCCTCCTGTGGGCATCCAGTGCGTCGGCCTACATTTCCCAGGATCCTCTCACCCCACCCAGAAAATGACAGCAACCCATCCGTAACTTCTTGCCCCCACTTCTTTATAAGCCAGGAACATTGTTCAATAAACGAGGTTTGATTGGGAAACTTCAACTTGCCTCCGTATCTCTCTCTTCACCCTGCCCCTGCCCCGTTTTCCTTCCTCTAGGGGAAAACCCATGCATTTGTCCACAGGCCGGATCATTTGCCATAGATTGTTTTTATCAGATTGAGATAAAGACCATCTATTTGAATTATCTGTATTTTTTTATGTCGAATGGGTGTTGGACTTTGTCAAATGCTTTTTCTGGGTCTATTGTGGTGATCATGGGATTTTTGTCTTTGGTTCTGTTAAGATGATGTATTACATTTATTGATTTGCTTATGTTGAACTGTCCCTGCATCCTTGCATCCCTGGAATGACTCCTATTTGGTCATAGTGTATAGTCTTTCTGATGATTTTATTCTGTTTGCTAGTATCTTATTAAGTATTTTTGCATCTATATTCATTAAGGAGATTGGTCTGCAGTTTTCTTTTTTGGATGACTTCTCTGTCTTTGGAATAAGGATAATGCTTGTCTCCAGAAATGATTTTGGATGTACTGCTTCCCTTTCAATTTCCTTAAAGAGTATCAACATCAGTGTCATTAAGTTTTCTCTAAATTTTTTGTAGAATTCTGCAATGAATCTGTCAGGATCTGGGCTTTTCTTTTTGGTAAATTTTTAACTACATTTTCAATTTATTGGCTGATATTGAGTTATTTAGAAATTTTCTATCTTCTTGATCTAATTTTGGGATATGAGAAATTTAAAAGCTCTACGTTTAACATTTTTAAAATTGAAAGTGTGAATATGGGAAGACTGTGGAACAATAAGCAGCAAAGTAAAAAGCCTCTCTGAGAGGAACAACCCAGATGCTGGAATATAGCATTCTGGAGAAGACCAGAAGGAAAGAAATGGACCCTCTCAACCCAAGAATAAAGTGAAAAAAAAAGAAAGAAAGAAAAAAAGAAAAACTGAAACAGAAGATGGTAGCCAGACATGCTGTCACTGAAGCTGGTCCCACTGTATGTAAAGCACTACTGGAATCCAGAGACGCACAGTCACAGTGAAGTTAAGGGTTGGCAAGCCTGAAGGCCTAGCCGGGAAGATGCTGTCACAGAGGGGAGCAGTGGACCAGAGAACTGCACTGGTTTGCAGTGAGTGTGGGGGACTCAGTTCTCCCATGGGAGTGGGAAATTGGCTGGGTGCCATTTTGGAATTGGGCAGGATAAACCCAGAACCAGAACTGCAGCCAGCTTCATTCAGCCACTCCTAGTGCAGAGTAGATTGGCAAAAATAGCTTGGACTGAGTCCCACCCCTGTGTGCAATCCAATAACCAAGGCCACAGTTTCCCTAAAGCTATCCCTAACCACTCCCAACTGTGTGGCACACATTAATGTGATAAAAACTGCCAGTGCTTAACCAGCTCAGAAGGGAGGACCCCGCCTGTCCCGCCCCTGCTTGTACTCCATTAGTCACCAGCAGATTAGGGAAAGCCAGCATGCTTCAGAGTAATTATAACCAATGCAGGAAGTGCCAGGGACCCCACTACCCACTTGTCTGGAAGAAACCAGGAACATGAAAGATGAAGAAACAAAAGGCAGTCTCCAGTCTCCAACATAAACAGTACTGGCCCAGGGGAGGTAAACACAGAAGAGATTGGGAATTGCACACCTGCAGTTTCTGAAGCAACAGCATCTGACATAAAAATACAACTTTGTGAAACTATACAAGAACATAGAACTGAAATATTAATATAAGTAAAGGAAGATATAAGAAAAATAATAAAAGAAATTCTAAGCACCTCTCAAGAAGACAATGATGGGAGAATAGAGGAGCATAGAAAAAGAAGGGAAACCTTCAATGAAGAATGTAACAACATTTAGAATACATGAAACAGATTCAAAGAGATTACCAAGAAATTAAGAACTCCATTGAAAGCTGGCAAAACTGCTTGAAAGAAACTAAAGATAGACTATCAAACCTTGAAGACAGGTTTGCAACTTGTGATTGCAAAAGGAAAGATCTCTTAAAAATAGTGAGGAATCAGGAAGTTACAGTACAAAGATTAGAAGATGACAAGAGAATCTATAACTTAAGAATAAAAATTGTGAGTGAAGAAGTAGGGATAAACACAAATGAAATACAACGGCTATTTACAGAAATAACTAAAAAAAAACTTCTAAGCATAGGAAAAGGAAATGTTATTCAGCAATATGAGACATATAGAACTCCAGCCAGCTATAACCAAAATAGATCTACACCCAGACATATAATAATCAAGATCCCAGATATTCAACACAAGAACCCAATAGTAAAAGCTGTCAGAGAAAAGAAACAGATCACCTAAAAAGGAAAACCCATCAGAATCATGACAGATTTCTCAACACAAACCATCAAATCAAGAAGAGCTTGGAGTGAAGTATTCCAAGCCCCAAAACAAAATAACCTCCAACCCAGATTGATGTACTCTGCAAAACTATCTCTCAAAATTAATGAAGAAACAAGATGCTTCCATGATAAAGAGGAACTGGGGGAGTTCATGACTACCAATCCAACCCTACAAAAAATACCGAAGAACATTCTAGAGAAAAAGAAAAAAGAACATGGTTTCAGGAACAGCAGCAGAGGAGGCTCACTGAATGGGGAAGACAGTGGAATGAAGGGGAAAAGTAGACAACCAATGGCAGAAAAATAGCATGGCAGAGATGAGGCAGAGAAGTTTGATCATAATCACTAACATAGATGGCCTTGATACACTAATAAAAAGAAACACAGGCAGAGTGGATCAGGAGATAAGGTACATCAAGATGTTCTATATAAGAAGTATGGTTAACCTGAAAGAGGGTTTATGGACTGAAAGTCAAAGATGAGAAAATAAAGTTCAATGTGACATGGAACCATAAAAAAGTGGGGGTAGCTCACCCATCAGCTGCAGATTGGTTGGAAAGACATAAAACTTTTATACAATGGAGAACTACTCAGCTATAAGGAAGAAAAACCTTGAGACTCTTGTAGGTAAATGAATACAACTTGAGATCATGCTCAGGGGCAAAGAGGTTCAGAATCACTTAGGTAAATAGCAGGTTGCCTCCCTAATCTAAAAACTAAAGGAGTTAGTGGGATATAAAATGTACAATACACCCTGTGAAAGTGAAAGGGGAGGAACTGTCTGAAAAGGGAAGACAGTGGGCATTGTTAATCTTATATCATGATTTGAAACTCATATTGTTTTCATTGCTCTGTTTAGTTTGGTTATATTCTATTCCAGTTTGTCTACTTGTACTAGATTTGATGGCATGGACAGCTATTCCAAAGATAGCAGGATATACTACAGTAACCATTTTTGATTTCCTATTAACTTGATTTGAAGCCCTGTTTGCTTTCACTGTTTTGTTTTGACTGATTTTATTCGAATCTATATGGTTTGACAGTATTGAGTCTGATAGTATAGGCAACTACTCTGAAGATAATAAGATTCACAATGATACCCATTCTGGTTTGACTGTTATCCTCTTCTGAAGTCCTATAATGTCTCCAATGTTTTGTTTTTATTGATTTTGTTCTGTACTATTATGTTCAATTTTATTATGCCTCATGAATTGGACAATTCTATTGAAAATAACAAAAGACATTATGGTAACTATTATTGATCACCTTGTATTTTTGTTTTATATCATGTACTATTTCCACCCTTTTGTTTTAAATGAACCCATTTTGTTTGCTCTCATTTGGTTTTATTCTCTTCAAAAAAAATAATAATAAAAATTGGAAGTGCTGATATGCTGGGATATGGAAACAACTGGTACATTACAACCTTCATTAATCACTTCTGTATGAAAGCAAAATATGAATAGATGCATAAAATAAATATTGTTCATGTATCAAATGTTATTTGAAAGGAAATAATATAAAATCTCAATTAAAATACTACTGTCAACTAAAACTCATAGTATGTACTTAAAAGCTTCATTCCCATAATCAGCATTTGGGAGGGTGAGCCTCCCTGAGCTACATTGTGAGTTGAAAATCAGCCTGAAGAGCATATCAAAACACTGTCTCAAAAAGAAAAAAACAAACAAACACAAAAATAGAGCCCCTACTCTTCTACACTTTCTTCTATCCAAAATAAAAATGATCACTGTCTTGCATGTAAATCTGTATATGTCTTTAAATTAAAATTAGGACATTTCTTTGGAATATTAGTGCAAAAAAATTCTTATTACTGTCATTAATATTCCATAGAAATGTACATAGCACTAAAATATTTCTCTTCCTCTCCAAGCTTCACGAAGATGAAAACTGTGGAATCCAGTGGTGGCTGTCCCAATTCTTAGGACTGTAAGCCTCAAGAGCAGCAGAAAATTAGTTATGGACAAAGAATGAATTCTCATGAAGAAAACCACAGATAATAAATGAACAGCATCTACTATTATAAGACATCATTTTTCTCCACATGTTTAAAAATGTGAACACAGAAGTTGAGTTTTGTTGACAAACAGTGACAGGAGGCATATGTCCTAAACTGTTCATGGCACAAATTGACATTATCTCTCCCAAGGAAAGCCAGAGCATAGAAACAATGGCAGAGGCTTTGTGCACAAGAGACAGAAATGCGCGCCAACATAGTTTTCTTAGTAAACTAAGCCCTCCAGCTGCACCCTTGTAAGCTTGGTCCACACCAAGCTTTGGCAAAGCTTGATGGTAGAAGACAAGGAATTACGTTAGACTTTGTGAAGGAAAGAGCTGTGCAATGAAACCAAACCCAATACTGCCTAGACTTTGGTGTAGTTTAGGGAAAATTAATCCTTGAATATAGTTTCTGTTTTCTTTCAAACATCAGCCATGCATTTCTCAATGTGAATTTCTTTCTTATGTTATTCCTGGTAGCTGATTTGAATTTAGCATTAAGAAACCTGACAGCTAAGTGTAATAACTTATTGTGTTAACATGCTCATTATATTCAGGCTTTTGTTTATTTTCTTAGAAGTGTAGCAAGCATTAAACAGAAACAATGACTATTTAGGTAATACTCTCTTAACATTAGGAAAGATAAGCAGCCTTCTGTGGTAGTCAAATTAATATTTCCAATATCTGTTATTCTAAAGAATATTAACTACACAGATAAGTCCTCATTCAAAATGAAAAACAAATGGGCTGATTATAGATAGTATTTAATTTTTATTTTTGTCTTATTTTATTTTATATGACTAGAACACTTAGCATGAGACATATCCTAATAAAATTTAAATTATAAAATAGTATTGCAGAAATACTGTTGCATGTATTCAGTTTTATTTTGTGAGCAAAGTTAGGAGGAATTTAGGTGTTCTTTAAGCTGACATTTCACTGAATAGAAACAAATAACATTTGTATATATGCTAAGCATTAATTAATGTAAAATAATTATTTAATATATTTTCAGATATTGAAAACTCTACTTCAAGTCATCTCAGTGAAAAATAATCTCAATTTTCCAGATTCACACCAGGCAATTGTAAATTACAAATTTAAAAGTCACTTGTATAAAGCTCAAATAATGATGAGAATGGATATATTTATTCAGGACACATGGATTAATAAACACTTGTCTAACATATTTCTCACTCATGAGAGCAGTTTTCAAACTTTGCTAAATACTGAAATATCTGGCAACAGAGAATTAGAATTATGGCCAATTTGGGCAATGGAGTCTAAATCCAGAAATTAGACCTATGAATGTTTGAAAAATAGAATGGGATTGTAGCGTATCTTTCCTGAAAAATCTCTCTAATGACAGCAGCTCCTTTACAAGGACTGATTTCTGACCTCTCGTCATGCGGTTGCCATCTGAATAGCGTAATGAAGAAAGTAAAAAAATGAAAATGAAAGCAAAAAACAGATTTATTGGCATTGCAAACATTTTTGTTTTTGTTCTATGTGTCTGTGTTCCCCCACCAACATGGAACTTTCTCACAACCTGCTTGGTTCTGCACGGTATATATCAGGAGACTCGAGGCTGCTGTAATTAATATTGAACCTGGTCATACACAATGTCAAGACCAAGTACTACGCTTCCTGAGTACTGTGCTGCTTTGGAAGAGGGAATCATCTTCATCAAAGACAGCAGTGTAAGATGAACGCAGCCTCCACATACAAAAGTGAGATGGGAAGGTAATTAAAATAACTTGGCCTCTCAAACCAGCCGGTTAGGATTTGAATTTTGACCGTGCCACTGTTCAGCATTGCAAGGTGCAGTAATTGCTTAAGTAAGATGCTTAACCCTCGTGTGCCTCAAGAACACCAATTTTAAAAAAGAGCATGCGGTAAGAGGATTGCACAGGACTCTTGTGGATCCAATGAGACAAGATTGTGAAACGCTTTTAAATCGGTAACTGGCACAGAAGGATGGTTGAGGTCTGATTACAGCGGATTAAGAATGTTTGATGGTAGGAATTGGAGTTCAATCTAAAGTGCTGACTTTTAAGATCTGGATAAAGCTCAATTCTTTTTCCCATTTTTTTTGGTTGTCGTTTTATTTTCTATAAACCATTCTTTTAGTAGTACATATTTGCCATACATATTCATCTAGGGTGTTTGTACCATAAATAATATATCTTAATTTTTCCTTTTTGCCCCCTTACCCCTTCCTTCAACCATTCTTCCCCTTTCAACTTAGAAAGCTTTGTTTCCATCTTTCTCTTCATCCTCTTTTTCCTTTTCCCTTCTGTCTCTTCCTTCTCCCCACTCTCTTGTTCCTCTTCACATTTGAACATGTAATTCCTACTTCTTAACTACTATTATGTTCCTTATTTATCTTTTTGTTTTCTCACATGTGATAACAATTAGCCTTCAAACTTATGTGTCTGGCTTATTTTACTTAAGTTTATGGTCTTGAAGTGAATCCATTTCCTACACATAACCCCAGTTTATGCTTCTTTGTGGCAGAGTAGCACTGCATTGTGTGTAAGTACCATGTTGTCTTTATTCATCAGTTGATAGGCCTATGTGTTGTTTCCAAAATTTAGCCATTATGAGTTGTGCTGCTATAATATGGCTATGCATATATCACTGTGGCATAATGCTTTTAACTCTTTTGTGGTCATGCCTAGCAGTACAGTATCTGGATAAATTTGAACCTCTTGTTTAAGATTTTTGAGGAATCACTATACTGATTTCTATGGTGATTTTACCAGTTTACATTCTCGTCAACAATAGACAAGGGTTTCTTTTTTTCCTACTCATGCCATTGTTTTTTCATTTCTTTCTTTTTTATTTTTTTTTTGTTTTTTTTTAACCTTTTACTGGTAAATATTTTAACTCCCTTCAAACAATCTTTCTTCCCCATTTAGAAAAATCTTTGTGACATCTTTTCCCTTCCATTCTGTTGTATTTTCCTTTCCTTCCTTCACCCTTTTCCTTTGTTCCTTTTCCCATTTGAATGTATTCTTCCTACATCTTAGTAAGTATCCTCCATTATGTTCCTTATATACTCTTTGGGTTGCTCACACAAGAGAAATAATATCATTTTTACATTTGTGCATCTAATTTATTTCATTTAAAATGATGGATGATATTCATTCTTTCTCTAATAAGGTGGAATTTCAGTGTTGTTTTAATTTGCACTTCTCAAATGACCAGTGATGTTGAGTATTTTTAATATATTTATTTGCTATTTGTTTTTCTTCATGTGAGAAATGCGTATTCAATTCAAATGCACATTTTTAAATTGGGGTGTTAAATTTGGAGTATCTGATTTTTTTAGATCTTTCTGTACTTTATATACTAGTCCTTTGTCTGAGCAGTAGCTGATAAAACTTCTTTCCCATTTGTGGGTTGTCTCTTCCTTCTATGGTGGTTTCTTTGTGCAAAAGCTTCTTAATACAATATGACCCTAGTTGTTGATTGTTTGTAATATTTATTTTTCAGTTGGTAATTTGTTCATGAAATCTTTGCTTACACCTACAGCTTCAAGAGTTTTGCCTCTTCAAATTTCCACCAGGTTATGAGTCTGTTCTTATATTAAAACCTTTGATCCATCTTGATTTTAATTTAGTGCATGGCAAGAGACATGAGCCTAGATTCGGTTTATAGCATGTGTACTATGGCTCATCCTCCCAAAAGCCTCATGTAGCTATTGGTAGGCCTTCCTCAGAGATGACTGAATCTAGAGTGTGTGATTTATTTATGGTGCAATGCAAAGATAAAGGGTGCTCGGATTAAGGGTGAGTGATTGCTATATCAGTAAATTGATTGTTTTGGCTGTGTCCTGATCCCAGCAACCTGAATATAGTATAAGAGATAGGAAGAGGCTCATTTTCTCTTGCGCTTGTTGCTTTTGCTACTTTTTGCCCACCATGAACTGTTCTCTGTGAGGTCCCCATGTTTTGGAACCAGTTGATTGTGCTCTGAAACCTTTACACACTGTGAGATGCATAAACCTTTCCTCCCTTAACTCATGAGTATTGGGTATTTTGTTTCAGTAACCAGAGAAAAGCAACTAAAACAATGTGGAAAGCCAGTTTTCTCAGCATCTTTCAGTGACAATGTTTGCCTCCTTTGCGAAAGAAAATGTTTCTGCTTCTTCTATTTAGTTCAGTAATCCTCGGGTCTGGATTTTTTTCTCTACTACCATGCTGGTTTTTTTTTTTAATTTAAAAAATAAAACAGAAAAAAAGATAGAAATTTTATTTTTTTAAAAAAATAGGAAATTAACACTAGTTAATATATTGCATATTGTTACCTTAGAAGTAGTTGTTCAGGTTACAAGATCTAGGCACAAAAATGATCAAACAATCAAACAATGACAGAACAAACTGTTGTTTTTGATGAACTAACAGAGATTAGTAGTATAGTTATCTATCTTTCATGCATATACGTACACATATTTATATGTGTATACCTACATACATATAATCTTTTCTTCCTTTTCTCCTTTCCCCCATCCCAGTTGTTATTTCCTTTTGAGCATTTTCTTTCCCTTTCATTATTGCAATGTCTATTGTACATTTTGGATCTTAGTACTCATTAAGTTTTTTTATTTTTACTATTCTTCAAGCTAGGGAGACAATGTGGTATTTATAAATGTGAGTTTGATTTATTTCACTTACAAGTATGGTCTCAAGTTGCCTCCATTTGCCTATAAAAGCCTCAAGGTTATCCTTTTTAATGGCTGAGTAACATTTCATTGTATAAAAATACCATATCTTTTTCATTTGCTCTTCAGTTGATGGGCATTTAGATCGTTTCCAAGATTTATCTATCACAAATTGTGCTGCTATAAACATGGGTGCACATATATTGCTGTATCATGATATTTTCAATTTTTCTGGGAAAATGCCCAGAAAGAGAATAGCTGGATTGAATGGGACTTCCAATCCTAGTCTTTTGAGGAGTCTTCACACTGTTCCACAGTGGCCATACCAGTCTACACTCCCACCAACAGTGGAGAAGTGTTCTTTTTTTCCCCATAGCCCACCAATATATTATTGGTTGATTTCTTAATCTTTGCCATTCTTTCTGGAATGAGATGGAATCTCAATGTTGTTTTAATTTGCATTTCTTCAGTGACCAGTGATGTTGAACATATCTTCATGTATTGATTTGATATTTGTATTTCTTCATCTGAGAAGTGTGTGTTCATCTCAGATACCCATTTTTATATTGGGTCTTTGAATTTGGGGAACCTAATGTTTTTTAGTTCTTTATATGTTCTAGATATAAGTTCTTTGTATGAGGGAGAGCTGGCTAAAATTCTTTCTCATTTTGTGGGTTTTCTCTTCACTCTGTTGGTGATTTCTTTTGAAGCATAAAAGCCTTTTAATAAGAGATCCCAGTTGTTGATTCTTTGAAGTACTTCTTATTCAGCTTGCATTTCATCCATGAACACTTTACTTACCCCTATGTCTTCTAGATTTTTAACTACCTTATCTTCCAGTAGATTTAGTTTTTCTATTTTAATATTCAGATCTTAGGTCCATTTTACTTTAGTTTAGTGCATAGTAATAGATATGGTTCTAGTTTTAGCTTCAGCATATGGAAAGCCAATTTTTCCAGCACCATTTATTAAAGAGACTATCTTCATCCAGTGAACATGTTTAGCTCCTTTGTCAAAGATAAGGTGGCTGAGTGTCTTTGCAGTTGACTTTGTATCTTTTCATGTGTTCCATTGATCCTGCAGTCTATCTTTTTGCCAGTGCCATGCTGATTTTATCACTGTAGTTTTATAGTATAATTTCAACTCAGGGATTGTAATGCCTCCTGCCTTTGTTGCCCAGGATTATCTTTGCTATTCTAGGTCTTTTCTGTTTCCAAATGAATTTTAGGAATGCTTTCTCTTGATCTGTGAGGTATGTTAATGGTATTTTGAACAGCATTGCATTAAAACTGTGTAACAGTTTTGGGGGTATGGTCATTTTCACAATGTTGGTTATTCTTAACCAAGAGCAAGAGATATCTTTCCATTTTCTTACATCCTTTTTAATTTCCTTTTTAAGAGTGCTATAGTTTTCAACATATAAAACTTTTACATCCTTTGATAGATTGATTGCTAAGCATTTAATTTTAAGATGCTATTGTGAAAAGTGCTATATCCATAATTTCTCTCTCAGTGAGTTTGTTTTTTCTGTACGAGTGTTACTGATTTTTGAGTGTTGACTTTATATCCAGTTACACTGCTGAATTTGCTTATTAAGTCTAGTAGCCATAGAGTTTTTGGAATCTTATGTAGAGTATCATGTCATCCTCATACAGTGATATTTTAACTTCTTCCTTTCCTGTCCTTATTCCTTTTATTTCTCTCTCTTATCTAATTGCTCTGGCTAATGTTTCCATAACTATATTAAATAGCAGTGGTGACAGTGGATATCCTTGTCTTGTTCCTGATGTTAGAGTGAAAGTTTTCAGTTTTTGTCCATATAGTATAATGTTGACTGTTTGTTTGTCACAGATGGCTTTTACCAGACTGAGGTACAGACTATCTGTTCTGATTTTCTGTAGGTCTTTTATCATGAATGAATTTTGGACTTTATCAAAAGGTTTTTCTGTATCTATTGAGATAATCATGTGATTCTTGTCTTTGGCTCCATTTTTTAATAGAAAAACCTTCAGAGGTTTTTCCTGGTCATGAATTTCTTCATGTGTTCTTTATCACAGAAGTATCTTATTTTTCCATCAATTGTGAAAGATAATTTTTTGGAGTACATCATTCTGGCTTGGAGGTTGTTGTCTTTTATGGATGAAATACTTCATTGCAAATTATCCTTGATTCTATGGTTTGTTCTTAGAAGTGTGCTATGATTCTAATGAGGTCATTTCTTTATTTTCTATAAGAGCATTTAATATTCTGTTCTTGCATTGAATTTCTGGAGTCTTGACTATTGCATGCTTTAGATATTTTATGATCATCACTATTTGGCATTCTATCTACCTCATTTATCTCTAAGTAAACTTTTTTTTCCATACTTGGAAGCATCTCTTCTATTACTTCCATGATCGGTGTTTTTTATGCTATTTGTGCTTATTTTCATTGATTCCAGTTAATCTTATATTAGTTATCTTTGTATCATCTATCAGCTGTTGGATTGATTTCTCATGGTTTCTTGCTATTTTTTTCTGATGTTTTAAAATTTTAAGAGAGAAAAGAAAATTTTAAAAAAGACAAAATAGAAAAAAAAGAAGAAAAGTAGAATACAGAGTTCAAAAAAAAATTAACATCAAACAAATCAGTAAGGTACCTAGCAATCTGAAACAGGATATAACTAAACAGATAGTGGAATTAAAAAGCAAAAAAATAAAAGGAAAAGAAAGTGCTCTAAAGGATATAAATGCATGTATGTTTAAGTGTGTAGGATTGATAACCATGTTGCTAAGTTGTTACTGGATCATTGAACTTTGCAGCCTCACTGTTTGAATGTCCACTTTGTATGCTTTAATTTTGTAACTTGAACAGAGATAACTAAGAGATGATGACTATAATGAATTAAATGGATACTGAATCTATAGTAGACACAGATTTTAAAAAATAGCAGAACTTAGGAAATACATGGAAACCAAGAAACCCCAGCAGAAAAAACAAATAGATTCCATGAAACAGACTCAAGTAGAAATCAGATTCATTAAAAATTCTACTGAAATTATGTGCAGCAGTCAATTAATGTGAAGACAGAAAATCAGATCTGGAAGACAGGGATGTAGTTAGTGATTATCAAATGAAAGACCTCTTAAAAATAGCAAGAATTCCTCAGTTCCATTTAGTCCCTCTAATCCCTTCCCAGGTATTTTCCCAGAAAAAATTGAAAAATTCATTTCACAGTGATATGTGTGCACCCATGTTCATAGCAGCACAATTTGTGATAGGTCAATCTTGAAAACAACCAAAATGCCCACCAACTGCAGAGTCGATGAAAAAGATCTGGTATTTTTATACAATGGAATATTACTTGGCTATAAAAAAGATGTTCTTGAGGCCTTTATCAGTAAATGGAGGCAACCTGAGAATATCCTCATTAGTGAAATAAACAAGACTCACATTAGTAAATATCCCATTGTATCTCTAGTCTAAAAACTAATAGGAATGGACAGAATAATGGTATCCAAAAAGTATAACAGATATAAACATGTAATAGATATAATAGATATCGTAAAAGTGAAAGGGAAGGAAAGTGCTCTAAAGTATATAATGGTATGTATCATATGTAAATAGATGAGCATATTCCTGAGATTTTGTTAGATCACTGAACAGAAGAGTTTGTACTCTCAATGTTTGAGTGTCTAGCCACTTTTCACGGTTTGAGTTTGTAACTTTAACAACTATTGTTTACTATATGTAATGTATCAACTAGCAATTTTAAGCTATTAATTTTTAAAAATTTTTATTTAAAGGAAAAAAAGCAAAACAGAAAAAAGGGTAGAAACAATACAGAAATTCGGAGAAAAAAATAAACAGTAACATATCACTAGTTAATAAATTACATATTGTCTTCCTAGACATAGTTGTTCAAGTTACAAAATTAAAGCATACAAAGTGGACATTCAAACAGTGAGGCTGCAAAGTTCAATGATCCAGTAACAACTTAGCAACATGGTTATCAACCCTACACACGTAAAGATAAATGTAGTTGTATCCTTTAGAGCACTTTCTTTTCCTTTTTTTTTTGCTTTTTAATTCCACCATTTCTATAAAGATTATTTATTTATTTATTTTATTTAAAGAGAAACAAAATCATGTAAAAGGTAGAGATAATACAGAATTTCAAAAAAAAGATATATAATAAGAAATTACTAGTTGATAAATTACATATTGTCCTCTTAGAAATAGTTTCTCAAGTTACAAAATTAAAGCATACAAAGTAGATATTCAAACAGTGAGTCTAAATGGCTACACATGCATGAGTCTCTACATGTATTTCTATTCTTTCTATATTAGAGGGAAAAACCAAACCTAGTAAGACAAAACAAAACAAATTCATATAAAAACTTGAAACCAAAAAGTCATATAAAACCACAGTACAAGGTGATCTACAATGATTACTGTGTTGTTTCTTATTATCTTCAATAGAATTGTCTGTATCATCAGGCATAATTGACTATAACAGTATAATTGAGTACAGCAGTAAATTACAATATTAGTAAAAATAAAACATTTTAGATAGTATAAAACTTCAAAGGCAGGTAATAATCAAACCAGAATGGATATTCTAATGAATCTTGTCATCTTCAGTGCAGTTGCCTATACTCTCAGACTTGATACTATCCATCATAACAGCTTTGAATAAAATCTATCAATAAAAAACAGTGATCTAACAAACCAGATTTGATTATGATTAGTCATGGTAAAACAGTGTAGGTTTTACAGAGCTTTAGATTAAGTTAATAGGAAATTAAGGATGATTATGGTACTATATCCTGTTATTTTCGGGATTACTGTCTGTGTCTTCAAATCTAGTACAGGTAGAATGACTGGAACAGAATATAATACATCTAAGCAGAGTAGTGTGAGTAATGTGGGTTTTAAATCCTGGTGCACTATTAACAATATAGCGTATCAAGGCTATCTATCTTAGAGATTCTAGTTATCCTCCTCTGCCTCATTTCTACTATGCTATTTTTCTGCCATTGTTTGTCTAGTTTTCTCCTTCATTCTACTGCCTGCCCCACTCATTGAGGCCTTTCTGCCACTGTTCTTAAACTCCTGGTATTTTTTTTCTAACTCTCTAGAATATCCTTCAGTATTCTCTGTGGGATCAGATTATTGGTCACAAACTTGCCCAGTTCTTCTTTGTCATGGAAGCATTTTGTTTCCCCATTAATTTCTAGTGACAGTTTTGCAGGGTACATCGGTCTGGGCTGGAGGTTATTTTCTTTTAGGGCTTGGAAGACTTCGCTTAAAGCTTTTTGATCTGATGGTCTGTGTTGAGAAGTCTGCCGTGATCTTGATGGCTTACCTTTATAGGTAATCTGTTTCTTTACTCTGATGGCTTTTAATATTCTGTTTTTATATTGAATTTCTGATTATTATATGTCTGGGTGTAGATCTGTTTTGGTTGTAGGTGGCTGGGGTTCTGTATGCCTCACATAACCAAATGTCATTTTCTTTTTCCATGCTTGGGAAGTTTTCCTTAATTATTTCTGTGAATAGCCTTTGTAATTCACCTGTATGTATTCCTGCTTCTTCATTCACATTTCTTATTCTTAAATTGTATATTCTCTTGTAATCTTGTCATCTTGCCTTTGTACTGTTACTGCCTGTTTCCTTGTTATTTTAAAAGATCTTTCCTTTCATGATCACACACTGCCAACTTGTCTTCAAGTTTTGATAGTTTATCCATAGTTTCTTTTAAGGAGTTTTGCCAGCTCCCAATGGAGTTTTTAATTTCCTGATAGTCTTTTTGAATCTGCTTCATGTATTCTATATTTTCTTTATATTCTTTATTGAATGTTTCTCTCCTAATTTTGTGTTCCTCCCTTCTTCTTTCCATATCTTCCTGAGAGATGCTTTCTGAGAGCATTTCTTTTATTACCGTACTCATATCTTGCTTTGCCTGATTTAATATTTCAGTTTTGAGCTCGTGTACAAGGTCCCAAAGATATCTCTTAATGTCCATTGAGGCCATGTCTGATGTTGTGTGTTTGTTGCCCTCAGTCTCCCTTGTTTTCCCCCCTCCTGGTTTAGTGTTCTCAGGGTTCTGGGCTGGGGCCCTCTTGTTGCCTCTCTCTCCTGTCATGGCCCTGACTTCCTCCACACAGGTTACAGTGCAGGTCCCAACCCCCTTCCCTGTTGGCCACATTTCCTCTGAAGCATGCTGGCGAGGGACCTCCACCCTCTCCTGCCTGCTCTTGTCACTGAGGTGTAAGCAGCGGCTGCGTATGCCTGCTCCTCCCCACTAGGTCAGCCAAACTTCAAGTGCCTTCACCAGGTTAGTGCATGCTAGGCACAGGGAATCAATTTGGGACATCTCATTGATTGTTGTGAGTGGCAGCAGGAATGAGTTTGGGTGGCTCTGCTGACCAGTGCAGATTCAAGCTGGCACAAAATCTGGCCAGTGCAAACTTGGTGGGTTGCTGTGAAAATGCTGTGCCCTGTAATTTTTAGCTGTTTCAGTTGTAGTCCTGATGTATTTGATGAGCTTTTTTACATTTTAATTTCTTCCTGTGTCAATTTGATCCATCTCCCTCTGTCTGGGTCTCTCCAGGGTGTTTTATTCTGGCAAATGAGTTGTTTCTCCTTGGAGGCTTTGTATTTTGTTGCTCACTGACTGGCCATATTTACTTCTCCTCTCTGTTTTGGTTTTAACAATAGACTTATTCATCTGGTTTGCTTTACCAGCTGCTACCATTTCATGAAATTTGGCTGGATGACTTGTTTCCTTTCACCTCAGTAACCACTTTATTTATGTTGGGCTTCTTGGGAGTTATGGGCTCCATCTTGCTTCAATTTTTTTCTCATTTTCTATTCCTTTTAGATTTGTCCTCTGTGTTGAAGTTTGTATACTGACTTTGGTAGGTAGCTTTATTACTAGTAATAAGACTTTAGGAAATGGCTATTTTTCAAATATGTCTTTTTGGTGTAGCTGGTTTTTTGGTCTTTGAGTCTACCCTAAGATTTTGCCTCTTTAATTTATTAGAGTTGAAAGATTGCTGCACTTTTAGTCCAGTTCTTTGTTCCTGGACTATATTATTTTTTATGGTCCCCAGAATATCTAGGTATGACATCCAAAGATCAATTGACCACAACAACTATGTGACCTTGGCTAAAGAAGTACAGTCATTAATAACTAACATCAAAAACAGACTGAAAAATTCAGACTATAATATTTACTAATTCATCAGTTTTAAACATAGGTACAAGATTTACTGTTATTTGAAAATTCCTTAAAAATCAGAAAATTATGCACAGAAAATATCCACTAAATAGATCAATTTTACAGTAAGAATAGATTTAAAAATGGAGTAAGAGGGAAAAACAAAGCAATAATGGAGGAGAAAGAGATTAGAAACAAAGCTGAAGGACACAAGTGGTTCATTCAAAACTTGGTATTGGTGAAGAAGACAGGAGGGAGAAAAAGAAGGAAAAACAAACAAAACTAAAGTAAACTAAAACTAATGTTCATATTCATGAAAAAAATTTTAAAGGACAGCAGCAACAACAAAAACAACAATAACCAAAGCAAAGATATTTTTCTTTGATTTCAAGCCTGTAACCACTTCTGAGGTCTTGAGTTTTGTGATAGTGTCCAATTCAGGACATGATCACAATCTGTGGTAAACCAAGATGGCCATTAGAGCTCAGATGTCTGCTGCATAATCCCAGCATGCCCATAGTAGAATTAGGGTAAGTTGCTGATTTTGGCACTTTCAAATCCACAAAAATTAAGGGTATTTTTGACCTGTGGTGATGGTGTTCGGGCCTTAGTCACTTAGCTTATAATACTCTGAGTGTCTCTTGCTGGTCTGACCATGGCTCTCTGAAACTTGATGTTTCCCATGATTATCCCTCAGCTAGTCACCATCAGAGTGTAACACTGTGTACCCTGAGATGAAGCCAATCCTTGGCTGCTCTGAGTCCCAGGTTCAGTTAGCCCTTCCCTGAAGCAGCAAATGCTGAAGTACCCTCTCTAAGGGACATGGAAGTCACTTGGACTGAAATCATTTGGAAGCTGTTGTACAACACAATATCCACTGCTCCATTTCACTAGAGCATTTCTCCCTGGAGTCCTGTGGAGTGACCAACTTCTACTGTGCCTCTAGAGACCTAGGCTTCCTTTCTCATGCCAGGATCCAGGAGCGGAAGAAAGTATATATTTCCCCATCCTTTTTTTGCACTGAGATCTGTGTCTTCACTTTCTCCTTGGACTCCCATTTCCCCCTCAGACCCTTCTTAGGTCCTAGGGATCAAGCTCCTCCTTTTTTCTTCTCATGTTGTTATTTTTCAGTGTTTGAATTTGTATCATGGAGAGTTTGATTTGTTATTGTTTATCATTCGATCCCTTCCTCTTTTCCTGAAGCTTAATTTTTATAGTACTAGTCATTCTATCTGGCTCAGGGAAACAAAGGGGAGACCTAGTACAAATATACAATGAATACTTTGGGTACAAAGAAATTAAAAAGTTGCTAAGTTAGGGGCAAGGATTAGGAAGCCCTCAGAAAGGAATACTGAGTATATGTGACTTAAACTGAGATACCAGGAAGTGAGTAGAGTTGGCGAATAAAATAGGATTTGTCTCTGACACGCCTTTGTATCTGCATATACCTACTTCTAAACATTGGTATACATGTCAATGTTAAATGGGAATTTGCATCCAGAAAATTTAACAACTGGATGTATATCTAGAAGAGATAACTATGTATTTATGGTCATTACCATTAGAATTATGGCATATTGGTAGAAAAGAAAACTTTGTCAGATGCTTTGCAACATAAGAACACAAAATGTATCTTATCTTGAATTTGATGACATCTACTCACTTACCTTACTCTTCAGGATAATCTAAATCCTCCACAAAAGTTTCCTTGTGCACTTTCTCCAAAAACCATGGCTACTTCCATGATAGCACATATTTAGCACTGAAAGTATTGCCTTATCTTCTTAGAAATAACTTTTTAAGCTAAAGTTGAGAATTTGACTATATATTTTGAACACTTGAAAAGGAAATTATTCCTGAAATCCAATTATTTATTCTTGTAATTGTCAATCTGAACATGAACTTGACTGGACTAATGATTGCTTGGAGCTGGTAAAACATTATTTCTAGATGTGTCTCGGATGGTGTTTATAGAAGAGACCACCATTGGAATTAATAGACTGAGAAAAGTGACCTTTCTTCATCAACAAGAAAATAAATCATTATGTAGCACTGAATCAACTGAACCCCCAGAGAGAACAAAAAGGAGAAACATGCTGCTTTCTAGAGCTGGGACATTCATATGCTCATGCTTTAAACATCAGAATTCCTGGCTTAGTGATGTTCTGTGGTAATATAACTAGCTCCTCTGTTCCTCAGGTTTTTAGACTCAGATTTAGTTATACTATTTGTTTTCCTGGTATTCCATTCTGTAGTTCCATTCTGGCAGCCTCTATAATGACACAAGCCAGTTTCCATAATACACAGATAAGCAAGTAAATCTCCTATTGTGTCTTTTTTTTCTAAATAACACTGACTACTGTTATTCTCAACTATAGAGAACCCATTACTCAAATAATAATAATATATAAAAAGTTAATTGTTAGAATCTCTGACACAGCTTTGTATCTGCATATACCTACTTCTAAACATTGTCCTTCACAGGTCCTACCATTGTGCTAACAAGAGCTAAGTCCACAATTAATCACATCCAAAACTATGGCTGCATGAAAAATCTAAGTTCATTTTTTCTATTAGGGCAAACTGAGTTGTGTTATCAGCATATAGCTGATCTTCTATTACTCAGTGGTGTTTGCTAGACAGAGTGAGATTTGTCTGGTGGCAACTTCTAACCTTGGGCCACCCACCGAACATCTCTATTTTAAGCCTTTCTCACTGTTTTGAAGTTTCAGAGTTAAAACTAAATGTAATATTGTACAATAAAAAACACAAAGGGACTTCTATAGTTTTATTTTTAAACTTTATGTTTTGTTTGAAAGTATAGGAAATGACCTTATGAGGTCAGTCCAGCTTTTCTCAATACATTCATCAGAGTTTTATTTTGTCTGCTTTTCTGGTCTGCAGCTCGTTCATTCTTAAGTCTTGAGTACAGTCACCCCACTCTAATTTTCTAGGTCATTACAGACTGCCTTCAGAGAACCACCAGGTATCAACAACGCACTTTAAGAGATTTTCACATTTCCCTGTGAAAGATCATCACTCAATTTTTAGGCTCTAAAATCACAATAGAAAAGGGTTGAATAAAATATGAGATAACTTCTCAAGATTTAACTTTATCCAAGAGAACCTAATTCCAAAAAGCACTTATTAAATACTTACTTTGTTCTTGGACCTGTTTTTTTTTAATCTTTTAATTTGATAGTTAAAAGTATATATATTTCATTCTTCATTGTGATTTGCAGGTTAAGAAAAAAGTATAAGTCCATGAGACTGGACAACTCCAAAATCAAGTAGACAGTATATGATGTTCTGATTTTTAGAGTAAAAATTCTACTAATTTTTTCTTTAGTAGCAAAAATGGAAGACAAAACTGCAAATAGATTTTGGAAAAATGCATGATTTTATCCAAATAAAGTAGACTTTTATGCATCAACTCTACCAGAACATTAGCTAACACAAGGCCACATAAGGAGGATTACCACAGGTTGATGTAGCAGTTTTAATTCTAATTTCTTACTTCTGAGTATCATGGGAGAAGAATAAAAGATCAAGAAAGATCCATTTCCATTCTTATTCACACACTGTGGGTATATTATCCCAACCTCAGGTTTGATTTTTTTGTGTGTTTAACATAGTAAGCATTTGTATTTCTTCACTGGCATTAGTGTAATATTTAGTAATATTTTTTAAAGGACCTGGCATGATGAAAGCTTGAAAATACTATTTTGTCTTTCAAATATATACTGATACATAGTCTTTTAAAAAGTCAATGTCAAACATTCCTACCTATTTAGAAATTCTCTCAAGCATGATCTCATCTTATATTTTTCTTCATTTTCCTTCACTTCAATTATCATTTTTGCTTTTTATGATCTTCTTATCTTATCATACAATTCTTTTTTCTTAATTGTTTTTTTTAAATTTTTTATTTAAAGAAAAAAGGACAAAAAACAAGACAAAACAGAAAAATGGGTAGAGGTAATACATAATTTTGAAGAAAAAATTATTTTTCTTCAAAAATTTAAGTGTAATTCTTAACACTAAGAAATTACTAGTTGATGAGTTACATATTGTCCTCTTAGAAATAGTTGTTCAAGTTACAAAATCAAAGGATCTAGGTAGACAGATACTCAGACATTCACAGTGCAAACCATTCTGTTCAGTGATCTAATGAAAACTTAGTAATATGGTCATCTGTCTTACACCCTTAAACATACATACAGTTATATCCTTTAGAGCACTTTCCCTCCCTTTCACTTTAAAAATTTCTGTTGTGCATTTTGGATATTATTACTCTGTCAGTTTTTATTACACTAGAGAGACAATGTGATATTTACCAATGTGGGTCTTATTTATTTCACTTGTGAGGATAGTCTCAAGTTGCCTCTATTTACCTATAAAGGACTCAAGTTCATCCTTTTTATAGCTGAGTAGTATTCCACTGTATAAAAATACCACTTTTTATCCACTCTGCAGTTGATGGGCATTTTGAATGTTTCCAAGATTTAGCTATCACATATTGTGCTGCTATAAACATGGGTGCATATATATCATTGTATTATCATGCAATTCTTGAAGGCAAGATATGTGATGGGGTCCAGACAAACACAGTTCATTTTTAAGTTCCCATCATTTGTGTTAATATTTTTTTCTTCAAACATATGATTTAGAAGAACATGGATGAATCACAAGCCTCAGGACAGCTGGGCTCTGTGTGCACAACATGCTCACACCTTTGGCAGGTGGAGTAATCAACAAGACCAGCAACGTGAAGTATCTGAAACAGAAGCAAGGATACAGAAGTTGGGATCTGGAGAACTCCACCAGCAGAAGACCAGTCCCGTCTCCCACATTCAGAGGACAAGTTCAGCTCTACGTCTAGCACACTTTCCATGGGAAATTTGGCTATAGTATCTTATGTTATTAATGAGCCTTGTGCATCAAAATGAATCACAAACAAAGTGAAAAGAAAGCCCACAAAGTGAGAAAAAATTTTAGGCAACTGTCTCTCAAATAAAGGACTTAAATCTAGAACTTATAAAAAATTGAATATAAACAATACCCCACCAAATTCAAAGACCCAATCAAAAAATGGGCATCTGCTAGAATATGCACTTCTCAGGTGAATAAATACAAATAGCAAATAAATATATGAAAAAATTTTCAACATCATCAGTCATTTGAGAGATGCTAATTAGAACAACAATAAGGTTCTATCTCACTCAACTGTAATACAGAATGAAAATAGATTGATTATTTATCAAGAGATAGATGGAAAAATATAACACAGGATTTGTAAATGGTATATCCTTTAGCTGTAAAAAATAATAAATTAACTGAATGACTATATATTCACACATACATCCATAATATGCACTCACAAATAAATATATCTTACCCATGGTCATGCAAAGCATAGAATTATAGATTAAGTAACTTATTTACAATTATATGATTATGTTATTTACATCATCATTATGAATATGTCTCAAAATTACATAGTGCGAGCCATTCAAGATATAAACCAGTGAATGTGATTTGAAAATTTTTATTTAAAAACAACCCTAAAAAACAAATACTCTTGATCCTATTTACTCATATGTATCACAAATATTCTTGATCCTATTTATTCATATATTTTATAAGTATTATAAATTGAGTCTTCCAAAACTATCAGAGATTTTAAACTGTTAAATTATGAAAATTTCTGCCTCTGAAAAGAATATTGGAAAAGGAGTGAGAGGATTATTAAAATGAATCTAGATTTATGTGAAAAATTTTATTTCAAATGCAAGCAAATAAGCTAAATGATGTTCCTTGTGCATATGTGTTGTACAATTTTTTTTTTTGCAGTTCAGGATATTGAAAGTAACCATGCTCTACCACTGAGTTAAATCTCCATTTTCTTTTTCATGTCAAGACAGAGTCACATTAAATTGTCTATGTGGAACTCAAACTTGGAATCTTTTTTACTCAAGAGGTGCAATCAAATGTATGCACCACTAAGCCAAGTTTGCACAAGTTTCTTTAACAGTTTTTACATTGTATTTTTTTTAAATTGTAAAAATTAGCTGCTTTTAGAACTTTGAAAGTATTAATTTACAATGGATAAATAAATGATTAGTATTTTTAAAGAAGTTTGCTTTTGTTCATAAACAAAGGAATTCATAGACCCTTTATCAGATTGTAGGAGGGTTTCCTGAAATGAAAATTCAGGAGGAATCTCCCTGGATTAAAGAAGCAAAGATGCAAAACATCTCATAGACACAAGATTAAGCAGACTCAGAGCCTTGTCTTTATAGATACAGGTACTGCAGCCTGGAAAATACTGGTCTAATAATGGCCACAGATATTAAATGAACAAAATAGAGATCAAGATTACAGTTCTTAAACTGGGGACTGGGCAAACAAACAGCTAGACATGTTCAAAGACAGATTCAGCAAATATATACCATCTCATTTTTTGAGTCATGTGTATACACAGGAAACAATCTCATTAAAAACCTGCAGGCAACCCCATTTGAAAACTTAGGTTATAATTCCATTCCTAAGAAGGAAAAATGTGGCTGAGAACAAATTTTTTAAGTGTGTATAAATTTACCTTTCTCTTGGGGTACTGTTTCTGATACTGCATATTTCAGAGTGTTGTATTTACATTGTTTTATATTTGTGAAAAGACAGTGTGAAAAGACAAAAGTTTAGAAAGTCTTCTTAAACTATACTGTACTAGTAGGATTAAAAACACAGGCAATAGGAGTTTCCCTGCCACAAGTCCAATTTCCATTTCTCACTCTTGCCTATGTTCCCTTGAGCAAATTCTAAAATCTACAACATGGAACTGCTTTACAGACAAAATAGATGTCATCATAGTCTCACCCTCTTGGTCACTGACATTTTACAAAGATATTATCTGGAGGCATAACTCAGTAATAGAAGGCTGCCTAGTACTCAAAGACCTGCCTTCAGTCTTTAGCACTGCAAAATAAATATTGCTGATCAAAGTTAAATCAATAATTTCTGCCTCTCTGATAGTAGCACAGAATTTCTCAGATTCTTTTTGAGAATGGGTAAATCTGAGAGACCAAGTTGCAAAGTAATTTCAGAAACCAGAGTCTTAGCATCCTTTATTAGGAAATTCTATTTTTTTTAAATTTTATTTTAAAAAGAATAAAACAAAAGAGGATAGAACAAAGCAGATCAGAACAGAACAATGTAAGCAACACAGCACTTCACAACAAGACAACCAGATATTAACAATAGGTACCATAATGTCTCTTTCTTGAAATAGTTGAACATAGCTTCAACACAATAATATCAAACATAACAAAATAGTATAAAACCATTCAAGAGAATGAAAGTATTACAGGGCATTCTGAACCAAATAAAAAATGAACGATGTTTACTATAATATCTCATTTTCCATAAAAAATTGTTTATACTATCACACATGTTAAAACCCAATAGGACACAACATGATAGAATCAATGGTAATAGAAGAACAAAAGCATGGTAGGACTTCAAAGCAAGATGATACTAAATCAGCAGTGGCTGCCATAATGTCTTATTTTCTTCAAAATACCTGTTCATACCATTACACATAATAAAATCAAACAAAATAGAATAAAACCATTCCAACGAATGAATGAAAACATTATAAGGCTTCAAAGCAATGTAATGGGGAATCATGATTACCATAAAATCCTATGTACCCTTACCATTTCATACACTAAGGAGACCATATGGTATTTATAGAATTGTGTTTGTTTTATTTCACCTACGTGTATGGTCTCAAGTTGCATCTATTTACCAATAAAAGCCTCACTGTGATCCTTCTTTGTAGCTGAGTAGTACTCCATTGTATAAAAATGCAACTTTCTTATCCTTTCCTCAGTTGATGGACATTTAGGTTGTTTCCAAGATATGGCTATTACAAACTGTGCTGCTATCAACATGGATGCACATATATCACTGTGGTATGATGTTTTCAGTTCTTCTGGGAATATGCCTAGAAGTGGAATAGCTGGGTCAAATGAGACTTCCAATCCCAGCTTTTTGAGGAAGCTCCAGACTGACCTCCACAGTGGTTGCACCAGTCTATACTCCCACCAACAGTGCAGAAGAGTTTCTTTTTCCCTGAAGCCTCTCCAGCATTTGTTGCTAGTAGTTTATTTTATCCTGGCCATTCTTTCTGGAGTGAGATGG
>PVLA01007712.1:0-90523 GCA_004027455.1 Hydrochoerus hydrochaeris | reverse complement strand
TTTTATTTCATTTGTAATTATGGCTGCATCTTCATTCACATATTTTATTCTTAGGTTATAAATCCTCTTGTCATCTTCTAGCATTTGTATCGTTGCTTCCTTGTTATTTTTAAGAGATCCTTCCTTTCACCATCATACTTTGCAAATCTATCTTCAAGTTTTGAAAGTTTATCTTTAATTTCTGTTAAAAGGTTTTGCCAGGTTTCAATGGAGTTTTTAATTTCCTGATATTCTCTTTGGATCTGTTTCATATATTCTAGATTTTGTTTATATTCATCAAAGGCTTTTCTACTTTCTCTGGGTTCCTCTATTCTTTCATTTGTGTCTACTTGAGGATTACCCAGGACTTCTTTTATTAATCTTCTTATATCTTGCTTCACCTGAGTTAGAATTTCAGATTTAAATTCAATGATGAGGTCATTGATGTATTTATTTCTGATGAGGCTGTCTCTGACATTACAGGTTTGCTGCTCTCAACCTCCTCTGCATTTACCTCTGTTGGACTCACTTTCCCTGGTTCCACAGTTGGGGACCTTTTGCTCTTTCTCTGTCTTGTCATGTTTCTGGCCCCCTTCAGACAGGTGGGTGGTGGAGGTCTCTGGGCCTTTCCTATTGCTTACAGTTTTTCTGCAATGCACTTGCTAGGGAAGTACTGCCCCCCAGTCCACTGCGAATCTGCCTGTTGCACACTGAGAGCTGGCTCCTCCCCCTATGCCAGTCAACCAGTTTATGCTTCAACAAGTTTGTGTGTTCCCTGGGGATGCCACTGGCCCAGAAAAGCCTCGTCCCTGGCTATTGGGTTTCAACCAGGGGCGTGGCCCAGCCCGAGCAGATCCCACCAATCTGCTTTGGACTAGGAGTCATCAGCAGACGCTGCCTTGGGTTTTGATTCAAGCCAGCCCTGCCCAACTCCAAAATGGTTCCCAGCTAGTCCTCCCGGTTTGGGGATTCCAGTTCCCATCACTCACCAAAGTTCATGTAGTTCCACTCGCTGTTTCCACTCCCTGCCTCAGTGCCTCCTCCAGCTGAGGGTCTGGAGCTCACCAACCCCCACTCTCGGCAGGGCCGTGATCTCAGCTTGATCATGAGTCACCTGACTTTAAGACATGCCAGTACAGCGATTGGGGCTTGCCCAGGTCCAGCCCTCTGTCCATGCTTCCTTTCCTTCTTTTTTCTTTTTTCTCTTTCTTTTTCCTCAGTTTCTTCCTGGGTCGTGAGAAATCCTCTCCTTTTGTCTGGCTTTCTCCATGTTGCCAGATTCCAGCATCTGAGTTGTTTTTATTTATTTTTTCCTCAGAGAGGCTCTCTTGTGCCACCACTCAGTTGGTCATCTTGCAATCTCTTGATCTTCCTTTTTAAGGAGCTTAGGTAAGGGCGTCCATTGCTACGGGGAGCTACTGTAAAACATCTCCCTCTGTAGCTAGAAAATCAGCTGCCTAAACCAGCTTCAGCTTTTCCCACTGATGAATGTTGTCTCTGACATGACTGTGAACTGACTGGGTCAACCAGAATGAGACACGCAGAGCAAAACTGAGTCGGGAACTTAGCGGAAGCTTTCATCAGGGGTAAGCTGCCTGGAACCTCCCCAGAGGGCCCACCCTGCCACCAGGGACTTATCAGAAGCCTGAATCAGGCGTAGGCTGCCTGGAACCTCCCCCCGTGGGCCCGCCCTGCCACCGGGAACTTAGCAGAAACCTGCATCAGGGGTAAGCTGCCCAGAACCTCCACCGTGGGCCTGCCCTGCCACTGAGAACTTAGGGGAAGCCTGCATCAGGCATAGGCTGCCCGGGACCTCCCCTGTGGGCCCATCCTGCCACCGGGAACTTAGTGGAAGCCTGCATCAGGGGTAAGCTGCCTGGAACCTCACCCGAGGGACAGCCCTGCCACCAGGAACATCGACGAGGCCCTCCCAAGACTGAAAACTGCCCTGGACTGCTTCAGCTGGGCCCACCCTCCCACCTGGAACATCAGAAGACCTCAGCAGGCTCCAGGTAGCGTGAAAAAAAATTGGAACTTTGCTCCCAGGTGGCGAACCTTGGACTACAGCGGATTAACTGTATCAGGGTGGTGAGTAGGCCCCTAAAATAGAGGTGTACAGGGGATAAATAGGGCCAGTAGTAAAACCCCCTCCAACTAACTGTAAGCCTTTGGTGAGTCTGAAAAGACTGTGTGTGATCCCCTCCTACACATGGAAAACATCAGGAAGAGTGAAAATGACAAAATGAAAAAGCAAAATGCAGTCTAAAACATATAGTTCATGAGAAGCAAGTATAGGAGACATTGAAATAGAGGACCCTGTGCTCCCGAGTTTAGCTTAGTTGGCTAAGGCCCCACTCTGTAAACGTGAGGTTGTGAGTTCCATCCCAGAGGCAGAAAAAAAAAAAGACTATGAAATAGAGGACCCCAAGAGTAACACACTGGGAATCTCTGAAAAGATAACAAGTGAAATAAAAAAACAACAACCACATCAGACTATAGAGGATATCAAATTAGAAGCACTCTCCCATGTAAAGATAGAAATAACAAATTTAGTAAAGGAGTTGTTGAAGGAAGCTAAAGAAGAAGTAGAGAAAAAAAGTACATGAGCATGGGAAACTGATTGAAACTGAATAAGCAATATAGAAAACAAGCAGAATTCATGAAACCAACTCAAAGAAACATCCAAGAAACAAAAATTCTATTAAAAGCATGCAAAACAACCTAAAGGAAGCTGGGGACAGGATTTCGGACCTTAAAGACAGGATCACAATTAGTGATCAGGAAAGGATAGAACTTTTAAAAATAACAAAGCAGTATGAAATGACAATCCAGAAGCTTCATGATGATGCCAAGAGCAACAATATAAGAATAATGGGCATTAGCAAAGAGACAGGAGTCCAGGCAAATGACATACGTAACGTATTTACAGAAATAATAGCAGAAAATTTCTCAAACATGGGGAAAGAATCTAATATACAGATAAGTGAGACATATTAAACAACAAACAGTCACAGTCAATGTAAATCCACACTCAGACACATAATTATTAAGATCTCAGACATACAGCATAAAAACAGAATACTAAAAGCTGTCAGAGAAAAGACACAACTCACTTATAAAGGAAATCCCATTAGTATCATGGCAGACTTTCCAGCACAAATCCTCAAGTCAAGAAGATCTTGGAGTGAGGTATTTCAAGCCCTGAAAGAAAGCAACCTTCAATCCAGACTGATGTATCCAGTAAAACTTTCATTCAAATTTAATGGAGGAACAAGATACTTCCATGACAAAGAAAAACTGAAGAAATTCATGTCCACCAAACCAACCCTAGAAAGAGTACTGAAAGACATACTAGACAGAGATAAAAATGACCACAATCCCCAAAGCAACAACAGAAAGAAACTACCAGGTAGGATAAGCAATTAAATAAGAGGAAAAGCAGAAAGAAACAACTGGATCATAACATAGCAAAGTCGAGCCAGTACATATCAGTGATATCCATAAATATAAATGTCCTAAATTCACCTATAAAAAGAAACAGATTGACAGAATGGATCAAGAAACAGGATCCCACAATATGCTGTGTACAAGAAATATAACTGACCCAAAAGAAAACTCATAGATTAAAAGTCAAAGGATGGAAATCAGTATTCCATGCAAGAGGAACCCAGAATAAAGCAGGGGTAGCTATTCTATTTGCAGACAACATGAACTACAAACCTAAAATGATTAAAAGAGATAGAGAAGGTCACTACATACTTGTTAGTGGAAAAATTCAAGAGGAAGAACTAACAATTATAACTATATATGCACCAAATACAGGAGCACCCAACTATATAAGACAGATACTAATGGACATGAAAAGCCAAATATACAAGAACACAGTTATAACAGGATATCTTAACAGCCCATTGTCACAAAGAGATAGACCAACTGGACAAAAAGTCAGCAAAGAAATAACAGAACTGAATCATACCTGTGAGCAATTGGATTTAGTAGATGTTTATAGAGGGTTCCACCCAACCACATCAGAATACACATTCTTCTCAGCTGCATGTGGGACATTCTCCAAAATAGACCATATATTGTCCCATACAACATTCTTAAGTAAATGCAAAGGTATTGAAATCATACCATGCATAATATCTGACTATAGTGCACTGAAATTGGAAATTAATGGCAAAAGAATTTATAAAACCTGCATAAATACATGGAAATTAAATAACAGCATTTTGAACAACCAGTGGGCTACAGATGAAATTAAAGAAGAAATAAAGCAATACCTACAATTCAATGAAAATATAGAAACAACATACTATAATTTGTGGGATGCAATGAAAGAGGTCTTAAGAGGGAAATATATAGCAATAAATTGTCATATCAGGAAAACAGAATGAACACAAATAAACAACCTAGTGTTCCATCTCAAGCTTCTAGAAACAGAAGAGCAAGCTAAACCCAAAGCTCATAGAAGAGAGTAAATTGTAAAAATTAGAGCAGAAATCAATGCAGTTGAAACTAAAAAAATAATGCAAAGAATTAATGAATCAAAATGCTGGTTTTTTGAGCAAATAAACAAAATTGACAAATCCCTAGTTAACCTTATCAAAAGAAAGAAAGAAAAAACCCAAATTCATGCAATAAGAACTGAAAAGGGAGAAATTACTACAGATCCCATGGACATTCAAAAGAACATGAATACCTACCTTGAAAATCTCTACTCACACAGAGTGGAAAACACAGAGGAAATGGACAGATTTCTAGAAACATATGAACTACCAAAGCTCAACCAAGAAGATATAGCAATTTTGAACAACCCAATATCAGCTATTGAAAGTAAAAATGTAATTAAGCACTTACCAACCAAGAAAGGCCCAGGTCTAGATAGATTCACAGCTGAATTCTACAAGAAATTTAGAGAAGATTTGATGCCAATACTCCTTAAAAACTTCAATGAAGTCAAGAAGAAAGCAATCCTCCCTAAATCATTCCTGGAGGCAAGTATTACTCTGACACCAAAACCAGAGAAAGATGCAACCAAAAAGGAGAGCTATAGGCCAATCTCACTAATGAACATTGATGCAAAGATTCTCAACAAAATACTGGCAAATAGAATGCAGCATCATGACCAAGTGGGGTTCATTCCAGGAATGCAGGGATGGTTTAACCTATGCAAATCAATAAATGCAATACACCACATCAACAGAGCCAAAAACAAAAACCACATGGTCATCTCAATAGATGCAGCAAAAGCTTTCAACAAAGTCCAACACATGTTCATGATAAACACCCTTCAGAAACTCGGAATACACGGCGTCTACCTCAACCTTATAAAAGCCATCTATGACAAACCGACAGCCAACATTATACTAAATGGACAAAAACTGAAAGCTTTCACTTGAAAATCAGGAACAAGACAAGGATGTCTACTCTCACCACTCCTTTTCAACATAGTTCTGGAAATACTAGCCAGGGCAATCAGACAGGAGATAGAAATAAATGGAGTAAAGACAGGAAAGGAAGAAGTTAAATTATCACTATTTGCAGATGACATGATACTCTATATAGAAGACCCAAAAACTCCATTAAAAGACTACTAGAGGTAACAAACAAGTTCAGCAGTGTGGCTGGATACAAAGTCAATGCTCAAAACTCAATAGCATTCCTGTACACAAACAAAAAACTCACTGAGAGAGAAATTATGGAAATATCGCCCTTTACAATAGCATCTAAAAAAATGAAATACTTAGGAATCAACCTAACTAAAAATTAAAAGACCTATATGCTGAAAATTATACTACGCTGAAAAATGAGATTGAAGAGGATATTAGAAAATGGAAGGACATTCCTTACTCTTGGTTAGGAAGAACCAACATTGTGAAAATGGCCATACTCCCAAAACTGTTATACAGAGTTATCGCAATACCAATCAAAATATCATTGACATACCTCACAGATCTAGAGAAAACACTCCTGAAATTCCTTTGGAAACAGAAGTAACCTAGAATACCAAAGGCAATTCTAGGCAACAAAAGCAAGGCAGGAGGCATCTCAATTCCTGACTTGAAATAGTACTATAAAGCCACAGAGATAAAATCAGCATGGTACTGGTAAAGAAATAGCCCTGTGGATCAACGGAACAGATTAGAAGATGCAAGCACAACTACAAAAACACTCAGCCACCTGATATTTGACAAAGGGGCTAAATATGTCCACTGGAAGAAGGATAGTCTCCTTAATAAATGGTGTTGGAAAAATTGGCTCTCTACATGCCAAAGACTGAAACTAGATCCATACGTATTACCTTGCACAAAACTAAAGTCTAAATGGATCAAAGACCTCAATATTAAAACAGAAACACTAAATGTACTGGATGACAAGGTAGGTAGAAGGCTTGAAGACACAGGGGTAGGCAGAGAATTCATGAATGAAACGCAAAGTGCACGGGAAACACTTCAAAGAATCAACAAATGCGATCTCATCTTATTGAAAATTTTCTGCACTTCAAAGGAAATCACAAACAGAGTGAAAAGAAAACCCACAGAATGGGAAAGAATTTTAGACAGCAACCTCTCAGGCAAAAGACTTGTGTCCAGAATATATAAAGAATTGAAAAACATCAAGCCCCTCTCCAAAAATGGGCATCTGAGATGAACATGCAGTTCTCAGAGAAAGATATACAAATGGTAAATAAATACATGAAGAAATGTTCACCATCACTGGTCATTCGAGAAGTGCAAATTAAAACAACTTTGAGAAAGAATAGCTGCCATGAAGAAATCAACTGATAAAAAATGTTGGCGAGGCTGCAGGGAAAAAGGAACACTGCTCCACTGTTGGTGGGAATGTAGATTGGTGCAACCATTATGGAAATCCATATGGAGAATTCTCAGAACACTAGGATTGGAAGCCCCCTTCAATCCAGTTATTCCACTCCTGGGTATTTTCCCCAAAGAACTGAAAAGTTTGTATCACAGTGATATATGTGCCCCCATGTTCATAGCTGCACAATTTGTGATAGCCAAATCCTGGAAACAACCAAGATGCCCATCAACTGCAGAGTGGATGAAAAAGATGTGGCATTTGTATACAATGGAAAATTACTCAGCTATAAAAAGGATGATCTTGAGGCCTTCATAGGTAAATGGAGACAACTTGAGACTATCCTCATTAGTGAAATAAATAAGAATCATATTTATGTATATCATGTTGTGTCTCTAGTGTCAAAAGTAAATAAGAACTACAAGAGTAATAAAACCAAAATGTGTAATTGCTATTGTAAAAAAGAGAGGAAAAGAAAGGTCTCTAAGGGATATAACTGCATGTAAGTTTGAGTGTGTAAAATAGATGATCATATTGCTGAATCTTTGTTGGATCTTTGAGCAAAACTGTTTGTAGACTGACTGTTTGAATATTTACTATGTACCCTTTAACTTTGTATCTTGAACAACTACATCCAAGATGACAATATGTAATTTACAAATTACTGATTTCTTAGTGGAGCTGAAAAGTTTGTATCACAATGATATATGTGCCCCCATGTTCATAGCTGCACAATTTGTGATAGCCAAATCCTGGAAACAACGAAGATGCCCATCAACTGCAGAGTGGATAAAAAAGATGTGGCATTTTTATACAATGGAAAATTACTCAGCTATAAAAAGGATGAGCTTGAGGCCTTCATAGGTAAATGGAGACAACTTGAGACTATCCTCATTAGTGAAATAAATAAGAATCATATTTATGTATATCATGTTGTGTCTCTAGTGTCAAAAGTAAATAAGAACTAAAAAAAAAGATGATCTTGAGGTCTTCATAGGCAAATGGAGACAACTTGAGACTATCCTCATTAGTGAAATAAATAAGAATCATATTTATAAATATCATATTGTGTCTCTGGTGTAAAAAGTAAATAAGAACTACAAGAGTAATAAAACCAAAATGTGTAATTGCTATTGTAAAAAAGAGAGGAAAAGAAAGGTGTCTAAGGGATATAACTGCATGTAAGTTTGAGTGTGTAAAATAGATGACCATATTGCTGAATCTTTGTTGGATCTTTGAGCAGAACAGTTTGTAGTCTGACTGTTTGAATATTTACTGTGTATTCTTTAACTTTGTAACTTGAACAACTACATCCAGGATGACAGTATGTAATTTATAAATTACTGACTTCTTAGTGAGGCTTTTTCTCATTCTCCTTTTTCTTTCTTTCTTTTCTTTTAGAATTCTTTATTGTTGCTACCCTTTTTTCTGTTTTGTTTTTTTTTTTCTTTTTAAATAAAATTTTAAAAACGTATAATTGCTATTATAAAAAAAGAGGAAATAGGAAGTGCTATAAAAGATATAGCTGCATGTATGTTCAGGTGTGTGGGATTGATGACCATATTTCTAGGTTCTTGTTGGATTGTTGAACAGACCTGTTTGCACTCTCACTGCTTTAGTGTTCACTTCGTATGCTTTAATTCTGTAACTTGAATAACTATTTGTAAAAGAACAATATGTAATGTATCAACTAGTGATTTCTTACTGTTTATCTTCTTTTCTTGAAATTGTGTAATATTTCTACCTTTTTTCTGTTTTTTTTTCTCTTTAAATAGAAAAAAGAATAAGGGGGAAGTGGTAAAGTACTGACAAATTGCTAGGCATTGGAGATTTGGATGAACATTGTGTGATATTTTTCAGCTTTTTCTCTTCAGGGAGTCCAAAACTGTAGCCGCTATAGATCTGTAGCCACTGAACCCTCGACATGGAGCCCAGCTAAGGGGCTCAAATTGAGGTGTTCAGTTAAGTATAAAACACACACTGCAAAGTGCAAAAACAAATGTAAAGTATCACATCATATAACGTATCGCTTACATGTTGAAATGGCATTATTTTGGATACGCAGGGTTAAATATGATTCATTTTTAAAAATCAATCTCAAACTGGGTGTGGCGGCTCACGCCTGTAATCCCAGCACTTGGGAGGCTGAGGCAGGAGGATCATTGCGAGTTTGAGACTAGCCTGGGCTACAAAGTGAGCTCAAGGCCAGCCTTAATTGAATAGAGCGACCCTGTATCAAAAAAAAATTAATTCCACTCTTTTCTTTGTACTGTTCTTTCTTGTTGCTCGCTCTGTATTCCTACTGGCTAGCTCCACCTGACCTGAAGACAAATTCCAAGCAGCAAAGGGCACGGAATCCCTTGTGCCTCAACGTCTTACTTCTTCGACAGGGACCGATCTGACACCAGCTTGTGAAAGCAAGTGGTTACTATCCCTAAGCAAAGTGCCCAGCTACAGGGCCAGAATTAAAGTAGGAATCAGCCTGCGAGTTGTGGACAAGGCCACGCCCACACGCTCTGGTGGTGGGAACCATAGGCGCGCACATCCAGCCTCGACCGCCAGGGGCCGCGTGAATCCTGAGGCGCATGAGCAGTTTCCGCCACAGCAGTGGCCAAACCAGCCAATGGGACTTGAGCCGTGTACCCGCGCTCGCCTCAGGCCCTGCCCCCGGAGGCTCTCTCCTCTTCCCGCCCCTCAGCGCCGCACGCAAGGGGCGGTGCGTGGGTGGGTGGGGCTTAGTGGCGCGGCCTGACGGGACTGGGGCCGCGGGAGTCTGCTGTAGCAACCTCGGTGGCGGCCCGGCCTGCGCGCGCACAGTGCTGTGTAACATGGCGGACGCGGAAGGTAAGGGTTGGTGGCCCGCGCCGCGAGACCCTATGGCCATCCGAGGTCTCGGGAAGCCAGAGTCTAAGAGGTAGCCCCGGGATCCAGGTTGTGCGCCCCTTCCTGCTGGTAGGGTGGCCCCATCGGCGCCGGGCCTTAGGCCGACCGCATCTTGGCCCGGAGTCCACGGGCGAGCGCACGGAGCAAGCCCTCGCGGTGAGCTGGCTTCATGGGTCCAGACCTCCTGGCCACGAGTGTTCACGCGGAGTCGGGTCGCCGTGCTAGCCCCGGGAGAGGAGCGGAGGGCGGGCGGGTTCTGGGGTCGCGTGTGGCAGATGGGACCAAGCCCGGGTCTCAAGGAAGCCCTTGAGACCCCGGGCCTGCGCGAAGGCGGCGCGGCATCCCGCTGAGCTCCGGACCTGCGGGCGCGGCCACGTGGTGGGGCGGAAGGGTAGCGACATGTGCGGCGCCGTGCGGTGCGGCCACCGGAGCCGGCTTGGCTCGCACGGCTTCCCTCCAGTGCTGGACTGAAACCCTTCTGCCTGACCTGCCTTGGGTCCGAGTTTAAACTTTTCTGGTTCTTCCGTCTCTTACTTGTTTCTTTTAGTAATTACTTTGCCAAAGAAGCATAAAAAGAAAAAAGACCGGAAATCATTACAAGAAGATGTGGCCGTGAGTAGGATGTGTTTTACTTCGCTTATTACAAAATAAAGTTTACTTAAATAACAGCTGAATAAGTGGTTTTGACGTTTTCAAAAAAACAGGCTGTAGAAATAAAGTAGAAACGAGGCATTGAAATGATACAACCTCGGACAACCGAAGTTGCCATTGTGCTGTGTAGTTTCCGTGGTGTGGGCCATATCGGTTGTTCTCCCAGGATTTCTCTTAATTTGTCCCACCCACAGCCATACAATTACTCTTTTGTAAATATTTGGGCCACTTTACTTAATGAGCTCCCGGTTTGTGTCTTCTCCTTCTTGGAGGCTCTAGTAAAGAGGCATAGAAAGCCTTTCAGTTTGAAAGGCATACATTTTAGTAGTACTAATTGTTCAAAATCAAGTGAGAAGTTCTAATAGGTTATGTTTCTGTCCTGTGGAAGGAAATACAACATGCCGAAGAATTTCTTATCAAACCAGAATCCAAAGCGGCTCAGTTGGACACATCTCAGTGGCCTCTGTTGCTCAAGGTATGTGCCATGTGCATCTCGTGAATAGCTTTTGGAGTGTTCACGACTGCTAACCTGTTAGTTAAGAATGCTTTCTGTTAACATCTTTGATTTTAACAGTCTAAGGCACCATTCCTTAGGGTGTCTGAAGTGAAAGATCATGTTATTCAGTGTTCTCAACACATTTATAGAACACACTGTAATCACTGTCACTACAGTAATAAGTTGCTGTCAACATTTGTAAGCAGCATAGTGTCTGTTTTGAAGATGAAATGTATTTTGTCAATTTGTACTGGTTTGGGAATCACACTTGAAGTAGGAATGCTGTGGTGTTTAAGAGCTTCAAAGCTTGGCCCCGGGATTTAGCTTAAGTGCTTTCCTGGTAAGCATGAGGTCATGAGTTTGATTCCTGGTACCAAAAAAAAAAAAAGCTTCAAAACTGAACCATTTGGGTCAGGTTGTATGTGACCTTGGACCATTTTTTTACATTTCTGAAGCTGTTTTGGCAAATCTTAGATGGGCTAAGGGTTACAGAACATGGTTAGCCACAGTTCCAGGCATGTAGCATGTCTTAAATTACTGACTTTTATTAGGGGCTTAAATGAGTTATTTGAGTAATGGGTTGAATTACGCTATTTCTGTACTTTTTACAATTAAAGTGGATACCAGAAATGAAAGTTGGAGCATCAGTTACAGGCACTCCTTGACAAAGAGTTTACTAAACCATTGCATATGGTTTGATCAAAGGATAAGATTTGCTTATATCATTTAACAAGAGTTTTACCACTGTCCTATAGGCACTGCCTGCTTTTCTGTTGTTGACTCTGAAAATGTGATAGTAAACATGGTAGGCAAGGTCCCTATTGTGAGAAAAAATAATGTGGGGCATGGGCAGTGGACACTGCTGTTTGTAGTATGTATCATAATAAAGCCAAACTGGTGGCCAAGTGTGCATTGGTGGGACAGTGGTAAGCATGGCTGCCTTCCAGCTGCTTGCCAGGCCTCAGAGAGGGGACTAAAAAGGAACAGCTGTATGGAGTAGAGGAGATAGGGGCATCTGGAGCAGAACCAAGCTGGCTGTGTTAAGACATGCTGCCAGTCATTCTTGGTTTGGCTGTCTTGTCCCTGAGAAAATCAGAGCCATTTCTTTTTTTTAACTTCATAATCCTGCATATTGAAACCCAATCTGTTCTATAGTACCCCAGCAATTCTCTTTCTAGAGCAGTGAGTTAAACCAACAAGTGCTTGTTTGTCTTATGTTTACTAATATTGAGGATTTCCTGCAGTATCTCAGGCAGTTTAACAGGTAACCAGGAGCAGAAATCCAGATTTATGAATTTGAAGAGTTATCACATTATGGTTGACAGTGGTGCTGCCGTTTTATGTGTGTCTGTGCTGTAGTACTCAGTTTTAATTGGATCGCATCCGCATCATTGCTTTCTAGAACTTCGATAAGCTGAATGTAAGGACGACACACTATACACCTCTTCCTTGTGGTTCCAACCCTCTGAAGAGGGAGATAGGGGACTATATCAGGTAAGAACCCAGAGCAAGCACTGTTCACACTTTACATTCTTTTGAAAATGATGCTTTCATGTCACATCAGTTGTGCGAGGAAGTTGCGGCATCTTAGAATGGCTTTGCCCTGAACATATAACTGACATCTGCGGTGAACTTCTGTTTAACGCTTCAAGTTTGTTTTTTATGTGTGTTAGAGTACAAGACTAGGTAGTACATAAACATTTTTTTCTGTTCTAGGACAGGCTTCATCAATCTTGACAAGCCTTCTAACCCCTCTTCTCATGAGGTGGTAGCCTGGATCCGACGAATACTCCGAGTGGAGAAGACAGGGCACAGTGGCACACTGGATCCCAAGGTGACTGGCTGTTTAATTGTGTGCATAGAACGAGCCACTCGCTTGGTGAAATCACAGCAGAGTGCAGGTATGTGGAAGAGGGGGCTGGCTGGCTGGACTTGGGGAGGTATGTGCACATGGAGCCCACTGCTCCATTGTTAACAGAACGGGGTAGGATTCTGTCTAGCGCTAGGCTTGTTGCTCTGTGCTCTGCTTTTTGTGCTGCTGCCTAAAGTGTCCTTGTGAGGCATTTTCCAGTCTGGCTCTACAGTGGATGTTGTCCCTGTCAGCACACTGAGCCTTGAACTCTAGGTGAGAGAAAGTGTCTTCAACATTTCTCTTCCTTACTAGCACTGTGAATGTGGCTTAATAAAAATTTTACAGAAACACGAAGATCAAATTGCCTGCTTTCTTTGTTGTGCAAAATGGCATCATTGAGCTTATAAAAAATAGAGAAAATTCAGTAGCCACACCTGACTACTCTTGTCATTTTTCAGGCAAAGAGTATGTGGGAATTGTCCGGCTGCACAATGCTATTGAAGGGGGGACCCAACTTTCTAGGGTAAGTGTGTGACACTAGAGAAGGTCTCTTTGGCCCCTAAACATCTGCCAGACCTGCTTTCCCAGAGAGCCTCTCATTCCTCTTCAGTGGGCTGCTTATCTGACATGGACACTGCTCCACTGGGTCTCTTCTGAGGAGAAGGTTCTGGTCAGCACTGAGTGTGCCCTGAGTAATGAAGAAAGAAGCAGCCACCGAGGGGGCATTTTAGATCTTAAGTTACTGAAAGAAATCTGGATTTCATCTGTGTACTTAGACTCCCAGATCGTGCCCTTTAAGAACACCTGTGATGTGAGTTTCTGCTTTGCTTTGTGCTTGTTCTTAGGCCCTGGAAACTCTGACGGGTGCCTTGTTCCAGCGGCCCCCACTTATTGCTGCAGTGAAGAGGCAGCTCCGAGTGAGGACGATCTATGAGAGCAAAATGATTGAATATGATTCTGAGAGAAGACTAGGTGAGTCATTAAGCCCACGAGGAGCTGGAGGCCATAGACCACAAGGTCCCTCCCCAGGGACACTCCTGAGCATCCCGTTCTGTGGTTAAGAATAGACGTGACTTGTGTCCATCATCTCAGTCTTCATGGCTCAAGTGAAGAATCCCGCTCCACAGCCAGCGATGTGCGTGTTCTGGAAACGAGGTGCTGCTTACTTTTTGTGTGCATGTGTATGTCTTAGGGATCTTTTGGGTGAGTTGCGAGGCTGGCACCTACATTCGGACACTTTGTGTACATCTTGGTTTGTTGCTGGGAGTTGGCGGTCAGATGCAGGAACTTCGGAGGGTTCGTTCTGGAGTCATGAGTGAAAAGGTATGATATTGTGGGGTTAGAGGTTTTCATATATACCAACCCTTGGTGGGATTCCATCTGCTTCACATCCTGTGACAGGTAGTTTCCAAAGTGTTGAGTTCAGTTTAGGGCAACTTCCCTGGTCTGTTAATTAAACTTTGGGACATTAAAATGGGCTGTGGGTGACAACTGGATGAAAAGGACTCCGAGTTTATCTCTGAGCCTACAGAATTGCCTGATTAGGTTGGATGTAGCAACAACTAAGGATAGAAGAGAGGCAGCTTGTCCTAGCAGACGAGTTACAGGTCTGATGCGTATTTGAGCTATGAAGACCCTGAATTCTTTTTATATGTGGCTGTTTTTCAGGACCACATGGTGACAATGCATGATGTGCTTGATGCTCAGTGGCTGTATGACAACCACAAGGATGAGAGTTACTTGCGGCGAGTTGTTTACCCTTTGGAAAAGCTGTTGACATCTCATAAACGGCTGGTTATGAAAGACAGTGCAGTAAGTCTAGGTCAAGAGTCCGTGTTCAGATAGGATGCCAGTCCAAAAATAAGACACGGTCCATCTTCTGAAAACTGAATTCCTCTTAAATGAAACTGGAAGTGCAAACTTTTTATGTATCATCTTCTTTGGGGATACTTCATAATCATTTTTGATTCCTAGTTGCATCTGGTGAATGATAGATTCTCTTTGTTAATGGAAGTATGACTAAAATTTCTTGACATCAAAGCCTGGTATAGTACTCTATAAAGTAAAAACTTAATTCTAGGCCCACTTTCATTTTTAAATAAGGCAAATTACTAACTTTAGTTCTGAAATAACTTGGTTTGAATAATAGACTATTAGTGGTACATAAAAATTTCCCTTTTAGGGAAAACATTTCAGAGATATGATGATTGTTCTATGGGAATTTTGAAAAAGTTGTGTTCTGGTCAAGTAATTTGTAGCTTAAGGCAATACAGTCTGAATTTAAAACTGGGCCTATGAAGCCCTTTTGTTAGCATATATGCTACATAGCTTTATCAACAAGAATGGTCCTGTTAATAAATGCAAGTAGCTAGGGCATGGTGGTGCATGCTGTAATTACAGCATTAGGGAGGCTTGTAGTGACTGGCTGCAGCTCTAGATGTGCCCAGGGGGAAGGAAGGCTAGAGGATGAGAAGGTAAAGAAGAGACAGGGTCAGGTGGAGCTCTTAGCCTTCTGATGGGAGAGAAGGGCCTCTCAACCACTATAGCATGTTTATTTATACACTTAGAAGGATGATGTCAATTTTAACTCTGCTGCCCAGCAACTTGTTTGCCTGGCTGTCCTGGGCTCCTTGCCTTGGAGCTGAAAGCTTATTTACCTAGCTTGTTTTGGGCTCTGTGTTTTCTTCAGGGCTGGACTTGTTTTAGCCCCACACCTGTGATCAGTCTCCAGCTTCAGTGGCTCCCTACAGAGGCTGGGGGAGGAGGATCACCTCAAGTTTGAAGCCAGCCTAGACTTCATAGTAAGCTCAAGACTGAGCTGAACTACATGGCAAGATGCTGTGTCAAAATAAATAAAATAATACAAGTAAATACTGTACTACTTCTAATTTGAGTTTTTATAGTACTAAGGTGATTTAAGGGTACATTTTCTTGTTTCAAATAGCCCAGAATTTTTTAAGTAGCCTTCTTATTCCTAACTGTAGTATGATCAGAGAATGAGGCCTTTGAAGAATTAAGATTGTCTTTGTGGCCCAGTGCATAATCAGTTTTTAAGTACTATATGACTACAAAAAACTAACTTGAGGATGGGGGTGGGGGTACAGCTCGGTTGTAGAGTGCTTGCCTAATGTGTGTGAAACCTTGGATTCTGTCCCCAGTACTGCAGATAATGTGTATGTATATATATATATATATATTTTTTGTTTGTTTGTTTGTTTATTTTGTTTTGTTTTGTTTTGGGTTTTTTGAGGCAGGGTTTCTGTCTAGTCCAGACTGGCCTTGAACTCAAACCAATCCTCCCGTCTCAGCCTTCTGAGTATGGGATTATAGGCTGGTACCACCATGCTGGACTAATAATAATTTGAGACTGATAATTCATATTCAGATAAGTTATATAGAGATGTTATATTAAGTTATATAGAGATATTTGGTGCATTTTATTCTAGTCCATAATAAATTGGAGAGGCATACTAAAACCCAGTACTAAAAAGATTGGGAAAACTTAATTTCATAAAGAGTAAACAATATAATTGGGATGTGCCCACCATGTGCTAGCATCAGACTGTCAGCTTCTTGATAAATTTGAGGAATATAGTCAGCAAAGAAGACAAGATGGCATGAGACACAAGGAAGCATCGGGTGTTACCAAACTCTCAGAAGGCTAAGCTAACGTATCATGAAATAAGAGAAGTAACCCTTATATTTGTCTTTGATTTTTTGAGTGCTGTGTATATAATCCTTTGGGCAGTGACTAGTGCACACTCTTTTGATACTGTCCTATGTCTTACTGGGATGTTGATACCATTAGCCTCATTTCCTATTGGGCCAGCTCCTTGTCGGCTGGCCTGCTGTGGTGTGGGAGTGTGCCAGAGGGCAGCAGCTGGAGGCTTCACTAACTACGTCCTTGTCCCTGCAGGTCAATGCCATCTGCTATGGGGCCAAGATCATGCTTCCAGGTGTTCTCCGCTATGAGGATGGCATTGAGGTCAACCAGGAGATCGTGGTCATCACCACCAAGGGGGAAGCAATTTGCATGGGTAACAGGGGATGTCGCCCTTGTTTCCAGAGTTGGTTCCTTTTGCTAAGAGCTGTTTCCTTCAGTTGATCTCAAGGAATCAGTTTTGGTGTCTTGCATGGTGTGGTGTGATGTGTCAGGTGGTCACGGGAAAGGGGAGGCAAATAGGGTTAACTTTTACATTCATGTAGGTCCTTGGATCTTCAGGTCAAGAACAGTCATGGTTAGTTGTCTGCTCTCATATAGCTTGTGATTCTTAGCAGTTTTCTCATTTGTGAAAGTTTAGCTACGATTGGATTGTCCCTTAAAACTTTTCAGTACTGTATGGCCCAATAATCCTAATTTGCAGCAGAAAGTGCAGCATGTCAACAAGATTCCTTAAAAGTTGAGCACCATTTTAGGAAGCTGCCTCCTCAAAGTAGATACTCTCCATGGCACATCCTGAACAAAGGACACTACCATTAGATAAAATAGAGTCCAGGGCTTTCAGTGGGCTTTAAAAAAGCATGAAGTGGTGGGAGGAGGGCTTGTCAGTCATCAAATGTTTGCCCTTCCGTCATTTTCCCTTTCCCATGTCTGCAGCTATTGCGTTAATGACCACAGCAGTGATCTCTACCTGCGACCATGGTATAGTGGCCAAGATCAAAAGAGTGATCATGGAGAGGGACACTTACCCTCGGAAGTGGGGTTTGGGACCCAAGGTGAGTGGGAGTGCGCTGTGGGGCTCTGCTCCACAGCTCTGGGGTGTCCCCACTGCCAAAGCGGTCTGGATTGTTAGTTGCTAATGGGGAGAACAGATGCAGGCCCCATCCTGGGTCTCAGAGAGTCTGTCTTAGTGGGGGAATGGTTTGGTGTTCCTTAATCACATGGCAGTGTGGTGAGTTCTGGCCAGGACAGTGGCCCTGAGGAGCGCAGAGAGTCACCCGGCACCTGTGGAGCTCACAGTAGGGAGCCGGGCCTACTCAGGGGTTTGGGCAGGCTCTTCTCTTAAGCAGGTGTGGAGGCTGACTGAAGTGAAGAGGGGAGAGAGATCAGGGCAGTTCTGCAGAGGAGCTCCGAGTCCCTGCTGAGCATACTCAAAGGCAAAAGACTCAGCTATGCTGTGCACTGGTGGAGCCTGCGTGAGCCACGGTGTGCAGTTAGTTTCCATCTCCTGCACTCATGCCATTCTAATGGCGAAGCCCTGATGTTCTTCTAGGCAAGTCAGAAGAAGATGATGATCAAACAGGGCCTTCTAGACAAGCATGGCAAACCCACTGACAGTACCCCTGCCACTTGGAAGCAGGAGTATGTCGACTACAGGTGAGAGGAGTCATCTGGGGTTGGGAGGTTGCAGAGCCTGTGGTGCGGGGAGGGTGACTGAGCAGAAGTGCCTTGTGACACCTTGACTGCCCAGGGCAGGCCTGGGAGCTCTGAAGGAGACAGTCTGGGCGCTTCTGTCCCGTGTGAGCATTTCCCGGCTGAGCAAGTATCACTGCATGGTGGAGGCTACAGCAGAGCCACTGGCTGAAGCTGTTCATGGATCTGACCCATTATTGCCTGTTTTCTCTTAGTGATTCCAGCAAGAAGGAAGCAGCTGCTGAAGCAGTAAAAATGCCACACTTAGTTGCTGAAGTGGCAAAAGCCCCGCAGGAAGTTGCTGAGGCAGTCAAAGTCACAAAGGTGAGTGGCTTGCTATGATCCTTTGGATTGGGCAGTGTCGGGCTTATCTTGGTGCTACAGTCTAGCACAGTGCTGCTCAGCCCAGTTGGCTTCTCACCCTCACCTCACTGGGCTGCACACACAGGCATCGTGGGCTATGGGCTGTCGGACTGAGCTCTCATGTTCCTGTAATGTCATTTCCCACCTTGGCTGTGGCAGTGACCCCAGGCTAGCACGGGTGGCATGTGTTATTCCAGCCCCCACCCTGGGTTGGGTGGTACCATGGATCTACACAAAATGGAGGATAGAGTTGCCAGAGACCAGCAAGCATTTCTAGTCCGCATCAGTGTCTAAAGGGTCAGAGCAAAGCATGTCATGGCAGTATAGTCCCCCAGTGTTGGGTGCTACTGGCATTGGAGCCCAGAATGGTGTGTATTGAGCGCCCTAAGTTGTGCAGGTAGAGCTTCTGACTTGGGAGGCGTGAACTCCAGCTCTGCCTGCCCAGTGTGGGGACCTGAGGGAACATTCCTATGTCCTGTAGTCCAGAAGTAGTTTCTCAGGGAAATGTGGCTGTTGGGTTTATTTGGGGTATTTGGTGATTTTCTGCTTTTTGACTTATTGAACTTGCTGTGTCTGTTAGTGCCCAAAGTATAAGTTTTGGTCAATTGTTTTTCATCTCAGCGGAAGCGAGAGAGTGAGAGTGAAAGTGACGAGACCCCTGCAGCAGCCCCCAAATTGTCCAAGAAGGAAAAAAAGAAGAAGAATAAGGACAAGAAGGTCAAAGCCACACCAGAGAGCGGGGGCGAGCCTGGAGATGGGGTATGGATGAGCACGGGCAAACTCAGCCCTCAGCTGGGGAGAAGCTTATATTCTAGAGTGGCTTTGTTTGTCCCCGAGGGATGGACAGACAGGGGTGCCTGGAACTTGAGAGGGGTGGCTTACAGTGTGACATGTGTGGGGTGCTTTGATCACCAGTAGGGTATTGCTTTCCCTTTTCTCTAGGACAGTGACACCACCAAAAAGAAGAAGAAGAAAAAGAAAGCAAAAGTGGTGGAGGTGGTGTCTGAGTAGCAAAGGCTACCTTGAACAATTGTGTCCAGGAAGCAGGAGAAACAGAAGCCTTATTGAAAAACCTGAGGGAGTGGAGCAAGGGTCCTGGACAGGGTGGAGAATCCCAGCACATTTAGCTGTTCCTTGGGACAACCTCGGTGGTGTAGCCTGAGTGCTCATCATCCCATCTTGTCCTGTTTTAAGGATCTGGGTGATGAAGGAGGCATATTTTACGCCACTGACTTGGGAGACTTCGCCTTTGGACCTGGTATCACCCAGTAACTGCAGCCGTTTACTAATGGTCGTTTTTAACAACATTGTAGCCCTTCTAGTGTGCTTTTTTCTTACCCTCTGTTTCAAAAGTTTGTAAAGATTACTCAGTGAATTGGTGTAGGACTATCATTAAGTGAAAGAATAGGGCTTATGTCCCTTGAGGGCAGGGGTCTGTTCTGGTGGCGGGGTGGTGTCCCTTTGTTTCTGGCCAGCTGTTGGTCCTGTGCGCACTTCTCCAAAGCTTGCGTGTACAGCAGTGTTCACCCAAATCCACCTGGCTACTATGTTTGTGGTGGAAAGCAAGCCGTTCTGTGTTTTAACCCTCATTTATCATTGAGGATTGAATTTGCTCATTGCTAAGAGAAGAATGTTGTGATTTTTACATATTAAAGTTGATTTGTGACATTTTTAAGTACTCTTGTTGGGTTTTATAATTTTAAGGGATCTTAAACTGGCACAGCAAAGTATATAAAATTATTTTGATTAAAAATATGGGAAGTTTTCTATCCTATTTGAAATTTGGTTTGCCTTTATTTGGCTAGTTTTACATTTCTTTGATTCTGTTTTTTAATGCTTACTGGGGCTGGAATCCCAGAACAGGGGTATGCCATGTGGGAGGCCTTGTGGCAAGGGCAGGGGTGCACACATCTGGGCACGTGGGTTCTGACTTCGCAGGAGCCTGCTCAGGTTGCCAGTTGGGGTCCTGAGGGCAAGTGAGTGGGGAGGAGGAGGCTGGAGTTCTGTCTGTGCAAGTCTTGCTGGAGAGGCCACCCTGACAAACTTGGTCCAGCCTTGGCTTCCCTGGGCTGGCTGCTGGGCCCTGAGCAGAAGCTCAAGATGTGGCCCAAAGTAGCCTCCCACCAGGTGAGACCTGCAGTGGGATCATCAGGTGCTTTCTCAAAGACCCTGCTGTGACTGATCTCAGCCACCTCTGGACCCAAGAAAGGTGGCTCGCATTGATGCCACTGCTCAGTTTAAATGAAGCAGGCAGCATTTCCTTTTCTAAAGCGTGGTGCAGATGAAAGCAGAATCACAAGGTCCTTGGTGTTTTTACAGCCACATCTTTATTGCTTTGAGGGTTTCCCTAGAGCAGGTAACTTGCACAGCTGTTTCATCTGGCATTTTAGAAACTCACAAATGAGCAATGAAAAGATACCCAGTGCAGTTGAAGGTGGAGAAGCTCAGGCTTCAGGGGGACAGGACCCACTGCTTTTTTGTGCATCTCTGATTAGCAATTGCATTTTGTAGTACTTCGCCCCAATTTCCAGACTTCTTTTGAAGATCCAGATCAGTAGGAACCCATCAGGAAAGCCAAACCCAGCCCTTCAGGAGCCTGAGTGAGATGATCCTAATAGCCTATTGGGGACAGTTGCAGAGAGCTGGAAGCCAACAGAACTAGTTGAAGGAGCCCTTTTTTCTTAAAGCAAGGGGAAGGGAGTTCAAATGCAGAGGGGCACACTTGCCCCCCCCAGTGCTATGCGCTTAGTAGACCCAGGAGACAGGCACCCACTGTGGAGAGCTGCATGCCTGAGCTTAGTAGACCCAGGAGACAGGCACCCACTGTGGAGAGCTGCATGCCTGCTCGAAGGCTTCCTGCAGTTTCTGAAGGGTTTCGTCAACACCATTGTTGACCAGGGAAAGGTCAAAGTAGTGAGCGTACTGGCTGCGGATGGCCTCAGAGTCTTTCTGCAGCTGCTGCAGGGCTTCGGTCTGCAACAAGGAAGTGGAGAAGAACTGTGGCTGAGGCAGGTGTGGTGTGCCCAGCCCAGAAAGGCCAAGGCTGGGTTTTAAATAGACTTAATTGCTGTTAGCACTACCTGGCTCCCCATCAACCACTTTTTTCTTGCTGCACTGTGGGTTGAACCCTGGGCTATCATACATACTCAGCAGTGCTTGACACTCACCTATGCCCACCTTTCTCATCACCTGCCTAGAGGCCCAAGGTCTGAAGACCCTGGTTGCTTGAGAGGTGGTCAGTTAGGAACACTTGCGAATCTCAGAATCAATCCCTTGCAGACTGATGGTAAATGGAGTCTCCTGCTGGGGACACAGCTCAGTAGTGCAGTGCCTGCCTGGCAAATGTGCAAGTTTCTAAGTTCCAGTCCCAGTATCATAAACACTTAAGTGTCCTGGGAGACTAGTGGCTGGCTGGTATGGCCTTAAACAGCCATGAGAGGTGCAACTCCAAGCTGCTCACCAGTTATTCAGCTAAAAAACTAAAAATGCCTGCTAGTAAAAGACATGCCAAAATGGGCATAATATTTGTAACACATCACAAAGGACCAACTACCCTAAGAAAGAATTTGTAGAAATGAGGAAGAAAAAGGGCTAGTAATCCAATGGAAAAATGGAACCAAGGATCTGGCCAGGTAATTTACATAAAAGCCAATACAAATGGCTGTTAATGGCATCAAAATCTAGTTTCTTACATAAAAGATAAAGCACAAATGCCATTTTTCCCACTACTAGACTGGCAGAAAATGAAAAATGTAATAAACATGGGACAAAATTAAGCAGATACCTACAGGACTCATGTCCCCACAGCCACCCCCAAGGGGGGTCTAGTGGTGCCACTATTCCCTGGAGCTCCCTCTGGCATGCCCCACCTGAGCCCATAGCCCTGGCATGGCAGGACCTGCTCAGCTGTTCACCTCTGCTGTGGGAACCAGCCATACCCCTCCAAAACAGGGTCAGTCCCATTTGTTTTGTCCCTGTGTGTCCTTTGTCTTGACCTCAGAGGAGGTGCAGCTGGCATCCTACCGGTAGGTAACCTTGGCCTGGGAAACCCCACCACCCTGCATGGCCATGCCCTCACCTGGGCACCCTGGTCTGTAGGTGCAATGAACACGATGAAAGGTGAGAGTTCCGCTGTCCGAACAATCTTCAGGGTCTAGCAGAGGAAAGGGAAAGAAAAAAAATAGGTGTCAAAATACATTGTTTCCTGATAAGGAGCTTTGGGCTTTATCAACCCTGGAAATTTCGAGCCCTACAACTCTTGTGCCAGGATCACCCCACTAAACATAAGAAAGCCCGAGCTCCCACAAGATTCCCAGGAGCTTGCTTCACATCATCACACTCTGTGCCCCATGTGGCCAGACCAGCACTCCTGCCTTCCCACGCCTCTGCACCTGGGGCTCGATGTCAAGGATAGCAATCTTGTCCTGCTTATGAATCTGGTGCACAGTTTCAAATTTGGTCCCAAACATGTTGCCCTGATAGCTGCCAAACTCTAAGAACTCGTTGGCAGAGATGTTCCTTGTCATCTCCTCTGTTGAGATGAAGTGGTACTCTTTCCCATCCTCCTCGCTCTTCCTGGGTGGCCGTGTTGTGTCTGTGGAGAAGGACACCAATTCCTGATGAGCTTGGATCCTCACCATCTCTTAATGGCTTGGCCCACATTGTCTATATGGGGCCAAGAGTATGACAGGGGGTGTCCTTTTGTGGGCACCTGAGGGGTGATGCTAGATGGCAGTGAAGACCAAGAAACCCATCTGCCCAGAACATAATTTTCAAGAAGCAAAGCCCAACGTGAGTAATTGTCCCTACATGAAGTTACTTCTTTCCAACCACCAAACCCAGGAATACTGAGGCTCAAAAATGAAGAAATGACATGAAAAAATATTTTTAAGAGATCTCTGAGCCGGGCATGGTGGCACATGTCTGCCACCTCAGCACTCGGGAGGCTGAGGCAAGAGAATCGCAGGGAGTTCAAAGTCAGCATGGGCTACATAGTGTGATCCCGTTTCAATCCCCACCACCAAAAAATAAAAGCAGGAGGGAGTCTCTGAACAGCCAGGCATTGAGATACAGACCTATAATTCCAACAGTTCCCCCACTCACTCCACAATCTGTCCCTATGGACGACTCTCAGTGATCCATGTATAAAGAGGCAAAACATATATATATATATATATATTTTTTTTTTTTCTGCCTTTAACTGCTAGGTAAGGACTCTACCACTGAGTTACATCCCTAGCTTTTTTTCATTTCTCATTTTGAACAGGGGCTTAAATTGCTCAGGCTGTCATCAAACTTGGGACCCTACTGCTTCAGCCTCCTGATTGGCTGGGATTACACGTATGTGCCACTACACCAAGCTAATGAATTTTAATTCTTAATAATTTTTAAAAAGAGTAAAAAATGTTTACTACAGCTTCTGTTACCAGTATATAGAAGACAGCAACACAAGTTATCTTGTTAGTTGGAGAAATAGTGTGTATAAACTTTTCTTTCCAAATTTTGAGTTTTATAATCAAACATTTAAAAGTAAAACTACAACAAAAGACAGCATGGTGTCTCAGGCAGAGAGTGAAGAGCAAAGTGAAACACAGATGCTCCATCCCTCAGGCTCCCTGTCCCCCTGCAAGGTGGAAGAGCTACTTACATGGGGCTGGATACACAAACTTCTCCGGGTTCTGGCTGAGCAGGGCGTTCTTAATGTGGCTTCGACCCACCCCGCTGGCTCCTGCGTGGGGAGAAAAGGAAGCTTCCTCACTGAGTCTAAGACAAAGGTGGGGACAGAAGTGGGGATGGGATAGCTGAAAATAGGCTGGTTTTAGCTCTCTTGAATTGGGGACGACCAAGTTGCTTCCTGTCCTCTTTTATCCATTTAGAGGGGAGGAGGCTTTTTCTGAAGGCTAAGGGTCAGGATGCAGCATAAAACTGTCATTTCCATAAAAGAACCAGCTAACATGGGTTTTTCTGTTGATTTTGTAAGCATATTCATTTTTCTGAGTTTCCAAAGTTAATGAAATGATTTTTTTTTTGGTACCGGGGATCTAACTCATGACCTTGTGCTTGCCAGGCAGGCACTTATGCCACTGAGCTAAACCCCTGGCAATGGAATGAAATTTAAGTCAATGTTTTTGATGGGTATTTCCCTCAAAGTCTAATAGATCCTCTAACCAACCAGTGTTTTGGTTGTAAGGACAGGAAGGTAGGCCGCTCACAGGGCCAAGGCCCACACTTGGGTTGGAAGCAAGGACTCATTCCACTTCAGGTCACAGTCTTTTGGAGGCACAGGGAAGGCTACACAGCTCAGAGGGCTTTTGAGGGTCCTTGCTAGGCTAGCAAAGCTGTAACTTTATGTAAACCAAAAGCCTATCATTGGCATGCCCTCTTGGCAGCCACACAGACAAAGAGGTTTAGGGCCAAACGCAGCCAAACTGCAGAGACCCCATAAGGTTTGGCTGCACATATGAGGCGGACCCTGGTGGGAAGCTGTTCGTATGAGTACAGGTGGGAAGCAGGGATAGAGATGTGCTGTGGAATTAGCAAAACAGCACGGGTACAGTGAGAAGATACCGATCAGCACCAAGGTCTTCCTCTTGAATGCGGGGAGCCGAACAACTTCTTCATAGGAAACAACATCCAATTGGTCAAAAACTAGAGGCAGAGAAAATGGAGCAACATTCATTTCCAGAGTCTGGGTGGGAGGAGCTGGCCAGGGTTAAGGAGCTGGCACCCAGCCAAGCAGGGAGGGCAAGGTCAGAGCTAAGGCAGGGAGGCAGTGGGGAGGAAGACTTCAGGTTGCATTTGTTTTCATTTTAAAGTGACAAGTGAGTTCTGAGCAAGGGACTGATGTGCTCCCATTTAGATTCTGAAAGGCTAGCCCTTGGCTGCTAGGCAGGAGATCAAGCGCAGGGGCTGGGATCAGGGCAATAGGACCTAAACCGTGCCAAACCCCATGACTCACTGTTTACATCTCGGGGAATCGAACTGAATGTAACCTTACTGGGGACTGAAGATGGTTATGTCTAATTGAATGTGTTAGGCCACTGTCTGGGGCAAACATGGGCGATACTGGTAAGAATTAGGAAGAACAGGATGTCAGGATAAACTAAGTCTGTTTGAGTAAACTGAAACAGTGGCACATTCCTTTGGGCCTTGATCTGGTTTCCTCAACAACCTCCATGTGAACCCTCGATGTGACTGTAGCCAGCTCTTTGGACTCTGATTTGTCCGGATGTTTTAGACTTTCTGCTCTCTCTCAGCTGACATTTTTAGTCTGCTGTACTTCTCCCTTCTCCCTAGTTTCAGTAGCCTGGTAACTCCTGTTTCCAACCTAGACACTCCCCTCAGTGCCAGCTCCCCTTGGAGTGTGGCTTTGCCATCTTACAGGCACTTAGAACTCAGTAATGCCGACAGTGTCCACGCAACCTCACCTCATCTCCCAGACCCTGGCTACTCCGTGTAGAGCTCTGAAATGGCTGGAAACTTGGGAGTCTCTGATCTGCTTGTGATCATCTCTGTTCAGAATACTCCCAACAAAGTGGAGGCATTTAATGAACAATAGCTGAATGGCAGACTACTGTTCACTTGTTATTAGCAATCTGCTTGAACCCACTTATAACTGTAACATACAGTTAGCCCTCCATATCCATGGGTTCTGCATCCACAGACTCAACCAACAATGGATTAAAAGTATTTGAAAACAGTGGGTCTGTATTGATACATACATATGTTTTGTTCTTGTGGTTATTCCCTAAGCAATCCAGTTCAACAACTACTTACATGGTATTTACAGCACTTTAAATAAAGGACCTCGAAATCCGAGTGTTTGGGTATACACAGGGATGCCTGAACTAACCCCTATAGATACTGAGAGATCACTGCTATGATTTCAGCTATAGGAGGCTTAAAAAAAAGCCAGAAGTAGTTCTCAAGAGCAGGGTTCCTCTCTGTGGCTGCCTAGGCCTTGCAGCCAGGTGATGCTGAAGGTGCTGTCACTCCAAGGAAAGCATGGGCCACCTGAGCCCTGACTGCAGCGATGAAGGAAATCAGAACACCCAGTGCTTTGGGAGAACATGTGCCCGGCCCCACAACCTCTGTTTTGCTGTTTAAAGAGCAGGGAACCAGGCTGGAGCTAGGGAAGCGGGGCACTCGGGAAGCTTACTTGAGCTGTGCTTAGCCAGGTACTTGTCTTTGTACTTCTTCTTCTTCCCAAAGGGACTGCAGCTTGGGGCTTCACTCGGAGCAGACTGAGCCACGCTTGCCACTCGCCTGGCAGGAACAGATGGCCACAGGTTCTTACTGTCCCATAAGAGTACTAAATAATCCTCTTTCCTTTCTATGCTCAGATTCCAGGCTGACTGGCTCCCTTCACTCTGTACCAACCCAAACACACACTTCACATGGTGCTGGCTCCCGGGCTCACCCACCTCTACTCCCTCTTCCACTTGGAGAGTTTTTATGTGGGTGTCCAAGCACTTGGCAGTGGAAGATTTTCCAGGAGGAAATGAGCTGCCTTCGGTGCAGCCTGCACTCTGGCTGGGCACTTCCATCTTGGAGGTGAACCCAGGAGGCAGAGTCCTTGCCTTTGTTTGGGCACCCAAACCGTGATCGGAAATACACTGTCAACTGCAATCCTGTATTATAATGGATATATCTAAATGCAGACATACACACATACAACTGGGACAAAAGCTTCATGAAACAACCCTTTCTATTACTAATATTTCTATTCAATGTCATTTTTTAAAAGAAATAGTTGTTGCAGTCCACCAAATTGATTTCCTGCCTCATTAATGAGCTGTGGCCCCACAGTTTCATTTCATATTTTTCCAGGTCTTTTCCAGCCATCTTATGCTCCTGATCTTGCAGGGTTCTTTGCAAGGTATTAGCTCGGAAAATGACCTAGAGTTCATGGCCAGTGCACTCAAGGCTCTGACAACATCTCGTAGGGTCTGCACTGGATTTTTTCTGTTGCTTTAATGCTAAGTTTACTTCTACAAAGCACATCCTGTGGTTCCATGCCATGTTTATAATTTCCCTTCCACTATATCATCCCTGGAGATGAGATCAGCCAGAACTCTGGCTTCAGATCCAGTAACTGACCCTCTCTCTGCCTCTGCAACATAAGCTCAGCATGCAGATCACAAGATCAAGGGTGTTCTTTCATACATCAGCCTTGCACTTTGGTGAGCAATCTGATGTGGGGACAGGAATTATTTCTTCTATGTGCCAGGGATCTGTACAAAAGACACTCGCTTAAAATGTGACCATTTCCTGCAGGACTTGTGAGTCTTCCCAGAAACAGCACAGAGTAGGAAAAGGGAGGCAGGAGACCAGGGAGGGCTTTGTAAGTGCAGGGGAGGCACTTGAGGAAGTGAAGAAACCAATGGCTATCAGTGAAACTTCTCAGCTCGATGCCAGCCCTCCCTTACCTGTTATGCCAGGGAAGCAGGGAGGCTGCCTAGGAGAGACAGTGACAATACAAAAGAAACCAGGTCATAAAGCTAAGTGATTATTTGGAGCAGGCATGTGCTCTTTCCATCTGCAGAGTCCATCTGCACACAGGCAGCTCACCATTCCTGCAGCTCAGGAGAAGGGATCAGTCCCGCGGACTCCTTGCAGGAGCCTTCCACCCGCCCCTGCCACCAGTTGCTGTCGTCCTTATTGATGATCTGGATAATGTCCCCAGTAACAAACTTTAGTCCTGCCTCCTTGCATGGGATCAGACTGTCCTTTTTGGGATCGTAGTCAAACTGTGCTCTCATGAACATCTGAAAAAAGAAGACAAAGGAAACTGCAGGCAGCAGCCTCAAGAGAATGACCTTTCTCTAAGTGTGGACTGAGACATCCTGCTGCTCTGTGTTCCTTCTTGGAGAAGAGAGTGCCCTAGGAGCATGGGAGACAGGGTAGGTGGGGCACAAAGTGATCACAAGTGCCTGGTGTCACATCTGTACAGGGTTAGAATTGATCCTCTGAGCAAAAAGGCAATGATATGCCTTCCTAATCTGCATGTTTTCAGTTACTGGATCTGAGCTGTGTGTCTCAGAGTACAGAGAAACTACTACCTAAAGTGTGTATGATCTCTTGACCAGTACGTTAAATAAACTTGGTAGACACTTTCTAGAAGACAGTCTAAACAACATGGATGTACCCTAAGTCTTCAAATGTTAATACCCCTACATTCCCCTTCTCTGCATTTATCTGAGAAGTGTCAGCAGTGATAAGCCTGCCCATCACAGCACTGGTCAAGCACTGCTTCTTACAAAAGTAAGGTATTGGAAACAGCCTAATTCACCAAGAGTTTGGAATTGGTTAAATAGAGTCATCTACTGAATATGTTACCATGAAATTATAAACAGTAATTTTGTAGACTATTTAATGTCCTGGAAAATGCTGCTGCTATGATGTTAAATGAGAATGTCATTAAACAAAAACACTAGCCAGTATGCTCAAAATAAAAAATAAGTATTGACTTATACATAGAAAAAAGGAAGAAACTATACCAGAATTTAATACTGACTAGCTGTGATAGTGAGATTAGGGGGTCAAATCCAACCCAAAGAAAGAAAAAAATAATAAAGAGTAGAAAGAAATAAAAAAGAAAACAGCACTAAGAAGATAAATGCAAACTTGATTCTTTGGAAAGATTAATTATATTAACAAAACAGAGAAAACAATTTTCCAGTAGAATTAAGGCTCTTTAATTGCACTGCTGTGGCTGCCTCAGTGTCCTGAATTTATTCAAAATGTTGACCTTTCATGATCATTTTGATTTTGGCAAAGATCCAGAAGCTGTACCATGTCTGATCTGGTGGCTAAAGTGGATGAGATGCACTGTAAGGGCTTTATGAGCTTGCCTTTCTGTTGCATAGCACTTGGCAGTGACATTCTCTGTCCTTTGGTTACAACTTGTAAACATTCAGGAAAGAACCTCCAGAACTGCTTCAGAAAGTTGCATGAGTGAGAAGATAAGTATGTTTAAAGTGAGGGATTTTGCAGGGGATTCATGGCAATGTGTCTTTCACTGTAATACATTTTAAAATTTAAACATTTGCTGTGTATTTTGCTTACACCTTATATATCCATCAAAAAAGAATTATAAAAATTCTATTCCATTGCTTCCAACACAGAGAGACAGAGACAGAGAGAAAGAGAGGGAGAGATAGAGACAGAGACAGAGACAAGAAAGGGGAGGAAGAGAAGGGGGAACCAATGGCTTTGCTGGTAAAGTTTTCAAATGTTATTTGAAGAAATAAAGATGATCTCATACAAAATGAGACATTCTAAAATGATGGCATTTTCCAATTCATTTTATATGTCTAGTATAACCAAGATACTGAAATGTGACAAGAATCTTGTAATCTTTCTCAGCAACAGAGACGTAAAAATCTGAAGCAAAACATCAGTAAATCAAATATAGCAATGTACAAGAAGGACAGTCACAATCATGTTAGATCTAGTTCAGCAACGCAAAGAAGAAAATCATATGTTCTTCTCATTAGATGAAGAAAAAAGTTGATAAAATACAAAGTCCATTCCAGATTAAAATTCTTAGCAAATTAAAGAATGACTGCAAAAATCCTTACAATATACTATACCAAAATCAATTCCAGTGAGTTTAGAAGTGAACACCTTGTCATCTGACCACCCCTAGGGCCACCCTCACACCACTGCCTGGCTGACCGTCTGGACATAAGGGGAATGAGCCCCTGGGCTTTAGTTTAAAGAGAACCAGCTCATGTCCAGTGGGACCCTGAGTCATGCTGCCGTACACTTGTGAGATATTTACAATTAAAAGGTAGAATCACATCATACATAGTCAAAGCACAAAGAAAATAAAACATAACAGAAAATGGCGCCACCTACCTGTAGTGCAGGGAGACGACTTTGCTGGTTGGGAATTACTTTTAATGAGATCATTCCTTTGGTTTCTTTCTATCAAAAAAAGAAGAAACAAAATTGTAAGGAAAACTAACTTGAACAATTTCAGGTTCTGTGATGTCATTTCCCCCATCAAAGTCCCAGGTTCTGCCCTCCACAGGCATCTTTATCCTACATTTGGTGATCCTACATTTTTGTAGGACAGTTAAGGAACTGTCCATAAACCAGAGTAATGATATGAAAACACACAAAGAATAGTGAAGAAAAAGATAATGATTTCCTCCTCCTAGTCTTTTTTTTGGAGACAGAGTCTATGTAGCCCAGGCTGGCCTTGGCGATCCTACTGCCTCAGTCTCCCGAGTGCTGAGAGGACAGCTCTGCACTATTGCAGTGGTCTGCCTCCTTCCACTCTTGACCCCCAAAAGGTACTCAGAAGTTCTTAAATGAGCCCTGGCACATATAACATTACCTGTTGCAATAGACACCTTGAACATGTGTCTTACATATTACATTTTGATTTTTATAGAATTAAATCTCACTGTAGAAATGTAGAATCAAGTGGTAGGAACATTTTAAGTTTTAATAATTATCCTCTGGTTATTTTCCTTCAAAGATTATAACAATTCTACTCCTACCAAGAGTGGAGTAAGGTCCTTTTTCTCTAAATTTTTGTCATAATAATGTATTAACATTCCTTTTTTATTTGTGTTTTTTAAAATAGTCTCATGATGCCTTGAATTTGCAATCATCCTGCCTCAGCCTCCTTACTGCTGGGATTACAGGCATGAGTCACCACTACCAGCAACCTTCTTTTTAAATTTCTGTCAATCTGACAGTTGGTATATATTTCATGGCTCTTTTGTAATTTTGTTAAAACAAAGCTGAACATCTTCTCTCCTTTCTTCTATCTCTTTCAATTCGAGAAATAAAAATTGTATATTATTTGGCATACTGGTATGCAATGTGTTGTTCTGAAATATGTGGACACTGTGAAAGGACTAAATAGAGCTAATTAACACATGCATTATGTCACATATTATCATTTTTTGTGGTGACAATGCATAAAATCTAGCTGGGCATGGTGGCTCACGCCTGTAATCCCAGCACTCGGGAGGTTGAGGCAGGAGGATCATTGCGAATTTTCAAGACCAGCCTGGGCTACAAAGTGAGCTCAAGGCCAGCCTGAACTGCATAGTGAGACCCTGTCTCAAAGAGAGAAAAAAAATCGACTCTCAGCAAATCTCTGGAATACAAATCATTGTTACTAAATATAGTTACCAGGTTGCACAGATCTCTTAGGTTTCTTCTTCTCTACCTGGAATTTTGAGTATTTTGATGAACATCTTCCTGTTACCCTACTTGAGATCCAGTCTCTGGTAAGCAGCATCCTACTGTCTACTTCTACAAGTCAGACTTTTTAGATTGCAGATACAAATGAGTTCATATGTTGTTTATCTTTCTGTGTTTGGCTTAGTTCACATAATGTCCTCCTGGTTCATCTGCCTTGTGGCAGACACAGGGAGTTTCTTCTCTTTTTAAGGCTGAGGAGTATTCCCCTATGTGCACACATTTCCTCTTCCTTGCACAATGATCCTATGTCTTAGCTACTGTAACGCTGCAGTGAGTATCTTTTCAAAAGCTTACTGGCCATCTGCTTTTTCTTATTTTTTCATTCACTTTTTTCTCTGGTTGCTTGTATTTTTAAAATAAAGTTTAGAAACTCTTTTGAACTATTAATTTTTATGAGTGCACCATCTCCTTCAGCAAGGAGCTTATTTTCATGTGCTCAATGTTAGAAGCTCATCTGGGGGTCTGTTCCCTAAGGTCGCTCTTGTATTACTTAGGATTCCAGCAAGAAATAGGTGGCACATGCCTGCAGTCCCAAGTACTCAGGAGGCTGAGGTAGAAGAACCTCAAATTCAAGGCCAGCCTGGGCAACTTAGCTAGACCCTGTCTCAAAAATAAATAAACAAATAAACAACTGGGTGTGGTGGCTCATGCCTGTAATCCCAGCACTCTGGGAGGCTAAGGCAAGAGGATCACAGGTTCAAACCCAGTCAAGGCAGTGTAGTGACTCAGCAAGACCCTGCCTAAAAGTGAAAAATAAAAGAAGGGCTGGGGACGTAGCTCAGTGCAAACACCATAGGTTCAATCCCCAGAAGTGGGAAAAAAACAAACCAACAAACTGCCGGGATGTAGCTCTGTGTTAGGAGTGAACCTGGATTCAATCCCCAGGACTGCGGGAGGCGGGGAGTGCTGAAGAGTTTAGTGGGGGAACATGCACATATATTGGGCATCCTCAAGTGAGGGTACATGAAAAGTATGCCTAGGGGCGAGGGTCCAGCCTTCACCAAAGTGGTCTGGTGGGGAAGGACTAGGAATAGAAACAGCCTGCTTTCCTCTCAGCACAATGTTCTTTCCAATACCTCACGTTATATTCCTGGTTATTTGCCTGGCTTCAGAGTTTCATCAAATGAAAATGGAAAAATATCATTCTTTATATAGAATAATATCTGAAATAATCGCAGCCTTCCAGCAAAATATAAACACTTTAGTAGAGAATGAGGTCCATTGATATTAAAGTGCATCAATACCTCACGAAGACATTCATCTAGCATAAAGAAAACCTACCATGGCCTTCTGCAGTTGATCTACTGAATGATTAGTCACATTTGTACCATTGATTTCTAGGATCTCATCCCCCACGTGAAGGGAGCCTGCCAGGAAACAAAAAAATAGTGCATAAAAGAATAAAAGTTCAAGAAAGCTGCCAATGTAACTCAAGATAGTAGAGGAGAGGAACCATAACCTAAATGCTATAAGCTAGACTGTGTGAAATACTCAGATTTAAAACATTTAACCACAAGAGACAGAAATAAATGACTGTTTGAATCACTTGAAATATCAAGGCAAGTACTTTGTCCTCAAATTCCTGGACCTAGAATGACTACTGACTCCAGGAAACTCAGACATGCAAGCAAGGCAAGGCACAGGAGTAGTCTCATTCAGCAGCAAGTTCAATGTTCCTTTGCTATTATTTAGCTAAAATTCCAAAATGCTCCTAAATGGGAAAGATAATCAATGTTTAGATTCTATGTAAAGAGTGGCTACCAATATTTGTGTTATGTTGGATATCAGAAAAACCCTAGCCATAAGAGAGTGAGAATTAATAAGGTAGGAAAAACTCATTTGAGTAGCCAAAACCCCAACATTTGGAAAAGTTCCAGGCAGTACCCAAAGAATGGCTCAAATCAGATGGCTAAGTATGGGCTACCATTGGCTGCTGAAAGCATGTCCTGTTTTAACACATTGTTCTGTTCTGTCATCACCCACTAAAATAGATTTTACTAAATGATGCACCTGGGAATTGATGATACTTTAACATTAAGGTAACACAACAATAATGTCTGTTTTCTCAGTTATAAATTGCTAGCTTCAGCACATGACAGATGATCTGTTTCCTTCACTACTGCAGATTCAAAGTCTAATGAAATGGGTGGCATGTAGCAATGCTTCAAATATTAATTCACTAGAAAAATATTAGCAGAAAGTGCAGTGCTGGGTAATTTGTATTAAATCTTATCATGAAGTTTTCTAAGCAGGCACTTATTAAGATTAATACAAAAATGCTATCAGTTTTGAGGATTAGAATCATCATGTCCCACGCCACTGAACAGGCAGTAAATGATTAATTCCAGAATAAAACCCAACCCAGGATCCCAGAGGTGTACCTTGTCTATGGATCATGCCACCATGAAGAATTCGGGCCACGGTACAGGACTGTTTTTCATTCAGTTTCAGAGTGATTCCCTGAAAAGAAAGGTAATGGCATGGTGAGCTGTACTTGAAGCTCTCTTTGAGGTTCTCTTTAAAAAAGCCTATGGCAGCTTCTCAGGAGAAACACTTCTGGTTTATGCCTGGGATGGTCCTCAACCAGAGCAGGCAAGAAGCCTGCTCCAAGGAGGTGCAGTGGGGACTAAGACACAGTGGCCAAGTTGACTCTTGTGGTCCAGAGACTTACATAAGGGAGGGGTACATTGTGGATGACAATATGACATGGGATTACCATGGGCTCCTCCGTGATCTTCTCAAACTGTATGAGCCGCACTTTCCGCACCTCCTGCCCCTTGGCCTGGGAAGGGCTCCCCGGGGCAGCAGACCCATTGGCGTAAGTGTCCTCGGTTACGGCGTTCAGCTGGCTGGACACAGCCTGCTGAGTTCAAATAAGAGAGCAATGGGTAAAATAAGCAGCTAAGGCTCATGATCAGCCTACACACTGCAACTCAAAAAAAATGTTCAACGTCACTATAATCAGGGAGACAGAAATTAAATTAGAACCACAACGGGCCACCTTTATACACCCACTAGAAAGGTTAACATGAAAAAGACAGGTGATACAAGTATAGAACTCTCATTTGCTGCTGGGAGAGGTATTAAACGGCATAGCCACCGTGGAAGGCAGCAAGGCAATTTCTTCTGTAAAGTTAAATACTCACAATGGCCCAGCAATCCCACTCCTAGGGATTCATCTGAGATAAACATCTGTCCACACAGAAATTTATACATGAATGTACATAGTGGCTTCATGTTCATAATAGCCAAACACTGGACATAATGCAAGTGTTCTGGCACAGGAGAACGTATAAACCACCTGTGATCCATCATACAAAGGGATACTATTTGGCAATGAAAAAGATCAAATGATCAATACACACGATCAATAAATCTCACAAAAGTTATATGCAGTGAAAGAAGACTTACAAAAAGAGTACCATATGCTGTGATTTATATTATATATTAAGATTTTTAGAATAAATGAAACTATTGTAAAAAATTGAAAACCAGAGGTTGCCTCTGATGGGATGTGGAAAGGGCTGGCTGGAAAGAGGCATAGGAGAACTTTCTAGGGTGCTAATAATATTCTGTATCATGATATGGGGTTGAATTACACAGACTTAATGCATTTGCTAACATTCGTCTCATGGTGCACTTTTGATTTGTCCATTTCATAGAACATACATTTTACCTCAAAATAACCCATAAGCAAATTTTGAACTCTAGCCAATGATATGCATGCTTAAGCTCTTAAAATTCTAATGCTGTAATATCTGCAGTTCATTTTGAAATGCCACCCCCACCCTGAAAAAAAAGCAAAGTGACCAGGTGTGGTAGTACACACCTCTAATTCCAGCGATTTAGGGGTGGAGGCAGGAGGATCACATCAAGTTTGAGGCCTGAAAATTTAGCAAGACACTGTCTCAAAATTTAAAAAAAATAGAAAAGGCTGGAGATGAGGCTCCGAACACTTGGTTAGCATGCATGAGGACCTGGATCCAATGTCCTGTACCACAAAAAAGCAGGATGGATGTGTGGTTTGGGACAAACACAGCAATATGGTAACTGTAGAACCTAAGAGTCATGACTACCTGGATTATAAAATTCTTTTATCTTCTCAGTAACTTTGACACTTTTCAAGGAAAACTTTGGGAGAAATGGCATCAAGAGTAAGAAGGCAAGGCATGGAGCAGGGACTGGAACTCTCATACCTGCAGGTGGAAGTGTAAATTGAGGAAATCACGCAGATCTCAACCAACAAGATGCCACTGCATTCCCACATGTGCCAAAAGAGGTAGACAGCACTGCCACTGTAGCATTCTTTTTATAATGTTATAAAATTAGTATTTTGAACTGCTTTGCTTAACAGTTCAAACCCATACATGCTTCTATATGTTTTCGAAGAATAGAACATTCTCAAAACTGACAACAACGCTGATACAATGCTATTAACATTTATTCAATATTATCATCAAGGGTCCCTATAATGGCCTTGGTAGCAATATCTTACCCCCCCAATCCAGGATCCAATCTAGGATCATGCAATTTTATCTCTTTATTCTTCCTTAATTTGGTAAAGTTCCTCAGTATTTCTTTGACTTTCATGGCCTTGACATTTTGAAGGAGACTCGTTGTTTTGTACATGTTTCTCAAATTGGGTTTGTCTGCTGTTTTGCCATAATTAGATTGGGGTTATGCAATTTTGGCAGGAATTCCACATAGCAATGCTTTTCCTGAATGCCTAAAGCACCACATGTCTGAAATCCCACACAATCACTCCTTTCCTTGAAATGCTCTTCTTTAGTTTTTATTGGTTACTGATCTAGTAATGGTGATGGGACCCAGGGCTTGAGGTGAGAACTGTCACAGTAAGAAAGGCCACATGGAATTCTCTGAATAAGCTCCCTACCCATCCCAGATAAAATATTAAATAAAAAAAGACATGGTTGCTTGGGAGAGAAGGAACAGGCCTGGGCAGTGTATGGAACAGTCAGTCTGGTATTTGGGCACAAACTGAAAACTGATGGCCACTGCAGCTTGGCCACACCCAAGGGTGATAGCAAGACAGTGGGGGAGGGATGGTCTTCCCAGAAGAAAGGAAGATCTGTGAGGAGTGTACCTCGTCACCCACTTGGCAAAGAAGTGCTGGGTGGGAGTATCTATTTCCAAGGGGTGTGCAAAGGCCCAGCTATGAGCCCAGAGAGAAGTGGACAAAAGGTGGGAGATGAGGAGGTCTGGGACACAAACACATGTCTCATACAAAGTCTCGACTCGAATTTACCGCATCTTTCTTAGAAGTCAGCAGACTCTGAGGGGAGGTAGTGAGGTCTGAAGCAGTGTTCCTGACCCAGTGATCAGAGATGTGGGAAGTACTAAGAAACAGAAACTGTCCTGCCTAGCAACTAGAACTTCCCAAAACTCACATGACACTAAGTCAGATGACACTGCATTTTAACAAAATTGCCTAAAATAAGGTCGTGATTTGAAAACTGACATAGGATACCTGGAAATACAGAACTTCACATAACTCCTAGGTACTCCACAGTAGAAGATTCAGTGATTCAGTTAACACTGAATGGAGAAATACCATATCAATGTGACAAGGAGTTTCTGAGGTCATTTTGAAGCTACACTGCTAAGTGGAAAAAAAAAACCAACATGAGGACAGGTACACTAGCATCAGATTAAACAGTGATAAAATGAATATATTTGTGTCTGAGACTGTCACTAGCAGGAAACATAAGAAGTTGAGGTTGCTTCTAAAGGCTTGATTTGGGTAGGTCCGTGACTGGGTGAGAAGCAAGTTGCTTCTGTAGTATCATCATATCTTTCAAATCATGTACTAGATACATGCAATGCTTTAATGAAAGAAATCATAAAACAACAAAAAGCACAAGTTAGCAATCTGGGGTGTGTCTCTTAACGGAAATATTAATACTGTTTGAGATAGATGCTGGTCTTACTAAAAGCTGGGTAACTTTGGGGCAAGAATCTTGACCTTCCTATGCTTCCATCTCCTCAACTAAGATGAGGTTGGTAACAGAATGACCAAATAGGATTGTGATGAACATGTGCTCAACATAATGCCTAGAAGCACTCAATCACTGAAGGCCACATCCGGTAAGATGCTGCACAGATCTGCCAATCCTGAATGATGCTGCTAAAGAAAATACTTGGTATTCAAAATTTCATGCGTCTCTTCACATTTAGGTCACAATGATTCATTTCTAACCAGGCAAATGAGAGCTTCTTATTTCTAAAAGCTCAACAAAACACAATACTTTCTGTTCTGACAAATGGGATTTTCCTAAGTGACTGGGTTTCATGTTCAAGGTAGCTGCCTAGGTCCTTCTTTGGGCCTGGTCCTCCCTCAACCATGACCCTTTTAAAGTGAGAGCAAAGGATGAGGACAGAAATCCACATACACCACAGGAAAGCACAGTAAAGTCACTGGATGAAAGCCAGAAGAGACAAGGGGATAAGCACTGATGCAGAAGAACTGACAGCTCAAGCTCAGGACGTGCTTGGGAATGGTGCAAATGGCACTGCTGTGCAGAATGCGGACTTGGGCTCAGCTCTGCTTTCCAGGCAGGGAAAAAGGTCCTGGCTGTGGCACCCATTCCCAAACTCCCCCTGGCCACTTCTTCCTGCCATGCTGGCCAGCACTGGGAGGCATGGCCACCTCAATCTGTGCCCATGAGGCTCTACAGGTGAGAAGTGGGATGTAGGATGAGCAATCAATTCTAAGAATATGAAAACCATTTACTGATTTTCACTCTTTTCTTTTCTTTCTTTCTTTTTTTTTGAAACAATACCTTGTTATGCAGTGCAGGCTAGCCTTGAACAAAAACTTTCAGTGGTCTCCTGCCTCAACCTCCTGAATGCTGGGAAGACAGGTGAACATAATCATGCTCGGCTAATTTTCACTTTTTTGAATCTTCTCATAGACAAATCCTGAAATGGTTATAGGTAAAGAACAGACTGCAAATGTCAGCACTGTGATGATAATAAGATACACACACACATGATGGACACTGAAGGTAACAAGAAAAGAAATAAAAGAAGGGGCCACTACTCCTGGGAACAAGAAAGTTTTAGCAGCACTAGCACTGGTTGGACAGGAAATCAAGGAATAAACATATACAGTTCCAAGAGTAACCAGCAAAGCAGAAACCAATGGCCCATAAATCTATTCTATTTATAACTGCTGTATCATGTTCTCTTTGAACTCTCACAAACTCTCAAGTCTGTACTTTTGACTTACTGGTCCTTTAAGCTCAGACAGTTTGTATACCACTCCAAATATCGACTAAAATTTAGAGACAAGAATTCGATTCTGGCTGGGTCTGGTGGCGATGCGTGTAATGCCAGAACTCTGGGAAGCTAAGGAAGAAGGATTACAAGTTTCAGCACAGCCTGGGAAATTTAGCAAGACCCTGTCTCAAAATTTTAAAAAAGGGTTGGGGATGCAACTAAGGGCACAGATCCTGTGGTCAATCCCCAGTATTCAAAGTGAACTGGATTTAATAACTGACACTATTACACACAGTCTTGGCACTGGTTTGATAGCAGGTTATCTGTATGAGCAGGCCTGTGTTCTGTGAGTAATGGTGCTATTTGGGTTTCCTGTTTTTCTTCAGTGGAAGGAGAGACCTTTGCAGGCACTCAGAGATAAAGCTCACTGGAAAAGATCATTAGACACTTGGCCTTTGGACTGATGGATGTGCTCTCTGATGGATTTAGTGCCTAGGAAACAAAGTGCCTCGTTAATGTATGATTTTAAGACAGTGCCTGCCAGAAAGTCCTAGGTCCCAGGCCTTCCTCTCACCCCTGTTCTTATCAGTGTGGTTAAACAGTTAATTTCTTTCTAATTCCTTGGAGCACTCTTGGTCTTGTTATAGTTCTTGTGTTAGTCCCAAAGTGAGCGCCTGTGTGCACTCAGCCCCAGGCACTGCATGACAAGGCTGCTGCCAGGCATTGAGGGCCACCCTCGGGATCTGCCATCTGGAGGTCCACTTGCCTTCTTGGCCTGAGCCTTCTAAGTTCCCCTGTGGGAGTTGGTGGAGAGACCAGCGATAGGCTGAACAAATGTTTGTTCTTTCTTTTGTTCACTGGTTCACTGTCACCTGCTCTTAAGTCCAACATTTGGATGAGAAATCCAATGTCAGTTGCCCATTCTACCCCCCCACACCTCAGGCCAAGTTTGTTTTTCATGCCTTTTTTGATTCCAACTTCCTTTGAGAAACTGTCTCTGCCCTTTGAACCTCTCTGCAGATGTTTCCTCCCAAGGAGCTGTAGAGTGCTGTAAGGCAGTGAGGGGTGCCCAGCTCTGCCTAAAGTGGCAGAGGGAGCGGCCTGTACAGAGACTAAGTAGGCAACTGTGAAACGTAACACATTCTGGGTGAAAAGGAAGCCAAGCCTCACCTGAATCTGTGGGGTGTGCGGTCAGGAAGTCTGCTCGATTACATACTACATTGCCTAAAAAAGAACCTTTTTTTTTCCTGACTGAGGCCTTCACATTGATTTATATCATCAGTCTTTTTAATTCTTTCTCTTTTTTTTTTTTGATACCAGGGATCGAACTCATGACCACATGCTTGCAAGGCAGACGCTTACACCACTGAGCTAAACCCCTGGTCTAATTATTTCTTTTGAGACAGGATCTTACTAAGTGGTACAGGTTGGGATTGAACTTGTGACTCTCCTGCCTCAGCCTCCCAGACTACTGGGATCTATAATCACACACCAACTCTGCCTAGTCTGGTTGTATCATGAGAGGAAGAAATATTGCCATTCAAGGTTTTTCTTTTCACAAAATGTGTCCTAGAAAATATGGTGTAATTTACAATTATTTATTCTTTTTCCCTATATGTGGCATGGTCTGAAGTCTGTGTTCCTTTTCTGTCCTTCATGTCCAAGACCTTTATAACTTTTTCCCTAAAACTAGAATTAGTATCCCTTGCAGATAAAATGAACCCAGGGGTGCTTTACTACTGACCCATACTCCCGGCCCTTTTCTATTTTGAGATGAGGTCTCTCTAAATTGCCTAGGCTGGCGTGGAACGTATGATCCTTCTGCCTCAGTTTCCTGAGTAGCTGGTATTACAGGAATGTGGCACATATACAGCTTCAAATTTATCATGTGACTTTTTTTCCCCCTACCTTATGTGTTCTCCCTAGAGAAGACACTGAAGTCAGGAACAGACATTTCCTTCAGTATAGTGATATTTTAAGTCTGATAATTCTTTGCTGTGAAAATTCCCCCTTCCCCCAAGTTGTGACAGTCAAAACTGTCTTGAGAAGATGCCAGCAAGGAAGATTGAAATCAGCTGACATTTCACTGATGTGGAGATTTTTTCCCTTTAAACAGGGAATTGCTACAGTCTTCCCCTGTTGCTAAAAAAGGACTGATTGGGGCGCACAGAAAGGCAAGATTGAACAATCATTTCCCCAAAATCAGCTGGGCAGGGGAAGTGACGCCAGAGGCCGTGGGGGAGAGGAAATCAAGCCCCGGATTAGGAAAAAGGGATGCAACTTTCTTCACATGGAGTTTCTTTCTGTTTCTCGCTTTTTTCTCTTCCTTTCACATAAAGAACCATATAAGAAAACCATAACAGGGTTTCACTTGAGTCACCTTCCCTGTGAGGCCTTTCTTGCTTCACCTTCCTCTGATAGCATCATCTTTGAATATTCTGTCTAACCAACAGGTTCTGCTCAGTAGCTGTATCTGTCCACCCTGATGCCAGCTTTACTTTTCACCCTGAGCACTTCCGTGAATCCCAGGGGCAGGAGACAGCTCCCAGGGGTGGGGAGCGTTCCAGTCTGGGGTGGCATGTGGCTCCGCTTCGTTGTAAGCAAACCCAGCCTTTCTCCAGGGACCGAGAACCGAGGTTAATAGCTGTTTATGGGCATCCCTGGAAGCTCGCGGCCAGAGTTGCCTCTGGCCTCCTTGTCCTACCCACAGAGCCACACAGACCACCCCATCTACCCTCAGTCTGGGGCACACGACGAGCCAGCGCTTCAGATATGAGTCTAGTGACCTAAAACACAACGTTGCAACAACGAGCAGGCCGAGCTCCTCTCGGATGTGTCCCCGCAAGTCCTGCTGCTGGTTTCCGTCCACAGGGAAGTTTGCCCTAGTCTCAATCGGTGCTGCAACCCGGCCGCGGCCTCTCCGGTGCCCACAGGGCAGAGACGCTGTAGCCAATGCTCACCGGCGCTGGGCCCAGATGAGCCCAGCGGGGCGCTGGCCGGGTCCCCACTCTGCTGGCCGCCGAGGCCCTCCTCCTGGGCGCCAGGACTCCCGAACGCGGCCCCTCAGTTCAGACCTCTCGGGGTCAAGAGCGCGCGTGGGGAGCCCGTGGTGCATGGCGAAGCTGAGGTGGCGCCGAAGCCCCGCACCCTGGGGACGCGCAGGGCCGCTCACCTCGGGCTGGTTGCGCTTCTGCAGCAAGTGCTCCAGGTAGAGGTCGGACAGCGCCGTGCGCATGCCGCCGCCGCCCTCGCTCTCGCTGGACTTGAGCGTCATCTTGCAGCAGCCGGGACGCGGGACTGGGGGCGCGGGGTTGGCCTCGTTGGGAGCAGGGGCCTGGGGGGCGGCGGAGGCGGCAGGGACGCAGCGCGGTTATACAGTCACCAGCCCGCGGGCTGCGCGCCTGGAGGGCGGGGGGGCGGAGCTCTTTCCCGCCCCGCCCCGTCTGGCCCTCGCCCCGCCCGCGCCGCGAGCAAGAGCCCCAGAGGGTGGAGCGAGAGGTAGGATGTCGAAGGTCGCCTGCGGCGCGTCGCTGAGGCCAATCTTAGGCGGCCCAGAGGTTCAGGAAACCCCGTGACGTCAGAATCGGCTGCTTCGGTGGAGCTTGAAGGGTGTGGGAGTTCCGCACACTACTCCCTCAGCGAAATTGTGCGGGCACAGCGGGGCTAGCGCACCCTCTCGGGGCTGTGCTGCGAAAACGCCTGGAACTTCCGAAGAACAAATCAGTGGTACTTACTGCGGCCAGCCATTGTGCCTGCTGCTGGTGCCGCACAATTTTAGGAAGCACTGGAAACAAAACTGAGAACATTGCTTAGGAATCTTAAAACAGGATCCTAGTGCTATTGAAACTTAAAAACAGTGGGGAGTGGGGGCGCACGCCTGTAATTCCAGTACTCAGGAGGCTGAGGTAGGAGGATCAGCAGGAGTTCGAGGCCAGCCTCGGCTGCATAGCAAGACCCTGTCTCAAACACCACCACCACCATCAACAACAACAACAACAACAACAGCAACAACAAAGTCAACAGTCACGATACTGGCTTTTTAAACAAAACAAAATTTACTGGACTCACAGGTCTTCTGGAACCCTTGACCCTCATACTATTGCATGCAGTTCTTTTTCCCTTTGGAATCTTCCTCATATCTCTGAGTCGAGCTCATAGCCAAGAAGGAAGAAACCAAGAACAAAAATTTAAGGGCTGAACAGCCCAGTTTTTTTGAGAAGCTAACTTTACATAATCGATGACATCCCTCGCCAAGATCAGTAGGAGACAGAGACGGAGGGAGGCTTTGAGCAATGAGGCAAGACTCTAGAGCTCAGAAATACACCCTGGTAAACCGGGTGCGGTGATACAAGACTATAATCACAGCACTCCAGAGGCTGAGGCAGGAGGATCATTGCGAGTTGGAGGCCAGCCTGAGCTACGAAGTGAGCTCAAGGCCAGCCTGAACTGCATAGTGAGACTGTCTCAGAACAAAATAAAATACACCCGGGTGTGTACAGAACTGCATTATATGACAGAAGTAGCGTATTAGGTAAATAATGAAAGACTCTACTAACTGAAGCTAGAAAATGTATATTTATGTTGAAAGAAATTAAAGTGCTCACTTATGCGATATGCAAATTAGTAAGTCTGTTCCAAATGAGTTAAGCAGTTTAATGGCAAAAACATACCCTTAAAGACTGTTAAAGAAAATATTGATGAAGAATTTCCAACTTTGAAATAAAGATTTCATGAACACTACAGAATATACTAATAAAATGACAATGCAAACTATGGACTATAGAACAGTTTGACTTTGCTAACATGAGTTAACTGTTTTTCATTTAAAGATACAATAATGAGCAAAAAAATAAAACCAACCCAGATGTATACTAGGAGAAAATATTTTCAGTATACACCAGTAACACAGGACTCCTACTATAACAATATAAAAGACTACAAGTTAATAATAAAAACAACCCAGTAGAGAAATAGGCAACTGAAATTTGCCTAGTGGAAATGCAATCAAGAGTGGTATATGCAAGAAGATGGTAAAGGAAGATGTTGAACACGCTACTGTTGAAACTGTAGTTGGCTGTGCCCACCCTCTGTGAGTCTTTTTAAGAAGATTGCTACCATCCTGAAGGACTGCACTTGCAACTCAGTCCCTCACAGGGATACGTCAAACTATAGTGGTGTCCTTATGGTCTGTATAAAGACGTCTGTGCAGCCTGCAATGGTGGCACATGCCTGCAATCTCAGCACTCTGGGAGGCTGAGACAGGAGGATCACAAGTTGAAGTTTAGCTTGGGCAATTTAGCAAGATCCTGTCTAAAGATTTTTTTAAAAAGACTAGTGATGTAGCTCATCATGAAGACCCTGGTTTCAATACAAAGTACTATAAAAATCTCATAAATAAAATTATAGGTCATAACAAAGTAGGGAATTTATTTGAAGAATGTAATGATGGATCAAAGATTAATATATGTAACTCTTGAACCAAGGAAAAGCACTAACAGGATAAAGGGTATGGGCAGGCAATATAAAAATAAGAAATAAAAAAGTAGAAATAGAGTTATGGAAAGATACTCAAACAGTAGCAGTTTATAATACAATTTAATACATAAAGTGCATTAGTCCAATGAAATGAATACCTATTCCAAAAATTGAAATAATTATTAAATACCATAAAATTCACCCATTTGAATTGAACACCTCAGTTGCTTTTGGTGTATTTGCAAAGTTGTGCAACCTTCAGTACTATATAATTTGGCTTTGTCCATTTGGGCTACTGTAACAAAATGCTATCAACTGCACAGCTTATCAACAACATGAATTTTGCTCTCACAGTTCTGGAGTATGAAAGGTCTGAGAGCAAGGAGCTGGCAGATTCAGTATCATTCTGGATACGGCCTGCTCAGTGAATCCTCACATGGTCCCTCACCACCCTATTTCCCAAAGCCCTAACTTCTTAATATCATAACATTGGGGGCTCAATTTCAGGCATATGAATTTTTTTTTGAGACAGGATTTCACTATGTAGTCCAGGCTGGTCTAGAACTCACTATATAGCCAAAGCTGACCTTGACCTTGTAATCTTTCTGCCTCAGCCTCCTGAGTGCTGGGATTACAAATGTGTGCCATCGTGCTTGGCCCAGCATATGAATTTTTTTTCAGCATATGAATTTTGAAGGAAGATAAACATCCAGACTACAGACTAATGTTTGAGAACATCATTTTTCTCATCCTCCAGGGAAACCTTATTACCCATTCACAGTCACTTCTCATTCCCGAACTTTGGTAACCACCAATCTATTTTCTATAGGATCACTAACTGAATCCCCCATAAGGGGTCAACCATGCCAAACCAAACCAAACCAAATCAAATCAACAACTCTCTTCTGAAAATGTATAAGTACAGTCCAAAGTTAAACTGCTGAAATTATCTGACAAACCATAAGTGGATATTTTTAGTGATTTCTTGACTGATTATGCAGAGCAAAACAAGTCTTTGCAGGAAAAATCTTCATTGGTACCAGCTCTTAAATTCCACACATATTTTCTAAGGAAATATGCAGCTCGCTGTAAAAACAGAAGGAATAACTGAGTGAATAAACAAGGAAACAGGGTCCCATAAATACAATCTAGCAGAAACCACAGATATCCAAATTGGACCAAAATTTTCAGATACTGGAAGTCAAGATTATCTTAAAACTAGAAAAATGTTAAATCGGTTGTAATGGTATTAGGAAAACTCATCTCAATGAGTAAAAAATATTTAATGTAATTCAATGTCTCATGATTTAAAAAGAACTTCTAATAAATTATGTGTAGAAGGAACCACCTTTATTTGATTTAAAAAAGTTATTTGTAATCTATGACAAATTACTTAGAGGTGAGAAACTACATACATCTTTAAGATTTTGAACAAGACAAAGATGCCTCTCTAACTAATTTTTTCACATTCTATTGGATTTATTATCAAGCATAGTAGGGCAAAAATAGATGTATAAAGATATAAAGATTGGGAGGAAAGAAGCAAAATGGTCATTACCATCAGATACATTATTGACTGTATATTTTAAAATCTACAGATAAATTATTAAAATGGGTAAACACTATTATCAAGGCTAATTTCTACAACCAATTTCATTTCTATACACCAATAGAAAAATAGAATTTTTAAAGATATTGTTTTATGATGACATCCAAAACTACCGAATATCTAGGAATAATGAGCTATACACATATACTATAAGGAGAGAATTATAAATCTATTGGTATTTACTAAAGAAGAACTAAAAATGAAGAGCCGAATCATGCTCATCATTTTTAAGGCTCCTTCAAGTTTTCTTTAAGATGTCAGTAGCATACAGTCCTGGAGATTTAATGCAATTTTGACAAAAACCTCAACAGGTATCTTTGCTTTGTGAAACTCACCAACTTAATTTTAAAATATGTGTGGAGTTATAACAAGCAAGAATAAAGCTAAAGTGCTCTAGAAGGACAAAGTGCTTTCCAGATCACAAGACTTGTAAGAAAGCTGTAGTAACAGAGAGGAACAGAAATGGGTGGATGGAAGGCAGGGAGGGGGAGCCTTATGTACATGTAGATACGTGATGAGATGACAGAGGTGGCATTGCAAAGCAGCAGGGAAAATGTCACTAAGAAACTCATAATAGAAACTGAGACTAGTGTGAGGTGGAATAAGCACTTTATCTAAACTACTACAGTCAGAAGAATTGAAGAGAGAGGCTCCTCAAGCGAAACTTCCATAAAGTGTTTACTGAGGCAAAATTCAGAATGGAAAAGTACCTGAGGGCAAGGCAGCTGACTCAGGGAATGGATGCTCACATAGCTCATCAGTTCTCAACATTCCCGTGCCTTTTTTTTTTATCATTTGCCAGCTCAAGTGGTCATTGTTCAGAATCTGGTTTTGCTCTTTGGAATTTATTGCTTCTTGGAATTTATGGCAACTATTCACTTGTCTCAATTCCTAGAACTGCCTTTAGGTACAGAAGTTCAGTTCAAAGTTCATGAGTGGAAAATTATAGCTTTTCACAATATGAAAACATGAAATGGGCTTTACCTCATTAATGCCAAGTAGCTTAAGGACTCAAATGTGAAAGGCAAAACTATGAATCTTTCATAAGACAATATAGTAGAATTCTTTTATGGCTTTGAGGTAGTAAAGGAGTTCTTAGACACCAAAACACTAACATAGAGAAAGATGATTGCCAAACTTCACTACATTAAAAGACAGGTATGGTGGCGAATGCCAGTAATTCCAGCACTTGGGAGGCTGAAGCAGGAGGATCTTTGCAAGTTCGAGACCAGCCTGGGTTACAAAGTGAGTTAAAGAGCAGCCTGAACTGCATAGAGAGACTCTATCTCAAAGACAAAAAAAAAACCTCACTACATTAAAATAAGTTCTTCCACTCATCAAAATACATCATACATATCAAGAGTGCAAATACAATCCTCAAACTGAGAGTATTTTCACATATATAGCTTATAAAATTAATATACAGAAAATATAAGGAATTCCTACTGATCCATAAGGAATAAACAAAACTGGGACGTAGAAGTATACAAAATCCACTAACATGAATTCCATCAGAGAGAAGGACAAATGACCTATTAACACAGAAAAAGATCTTCACTCTTATTATTAGAGAAATACAAATGAAAACAATGACATGTAATTTGAATTGGAGAAATATTGAAAACGCTGATGTGTTTCAGTTATGAGGGATATAGGATAATGGGAACAATTATACAATCATGGGAATATAAATTGGTGCAATGCCTCAAAGCTGCTGACATTGTAGAATAAGAGGCATGCTCGCTTACTCTTTGACCAGCTTTATCATAGGTATGTCCCTTAGATAAATTTGTAAATGTGCACTATGAGATATGGGCAATGGTGTCCATAGAAGCTTTATTTAACTTAGATAAAACACCATAAACAATAGAAACATTCTTCTATAGTTGATAGGCAAGAGTAGAGTTTCTTTCGAATGATAGGACATTACACAGAATGAGTGAGAAATGGGCTAACTATAACCATGAGCATAACATATGTGAATCTTAAAACATAATTTGAGTAAATGAAGAGTACATATGTATTATAGTTTTGTTAGGTTTTTGTTTTTGTTTGTTTTGAGAAAATCTTGCTATGTGGTCCAGGCTAGCGTTGAACTTCCTATGTAACTCATGTGGGCCTCGAACTCACAATCCTGCATTAGCCTCCCAATTACGAGAATTACATGTGTGCACCACCATATCTAGCTTTGACTTAGAAATTTTTTTTGTGGTCCTGGGGATCAAACCCAGGGTCTTGTGCATGCAAGGCAAGAACTCTATCACTGAGCCACATCCCCAGCCCCTGGACTTAGTTTTTATAAAGTTTTAAATCAGACAAGGTTATAGTGTTAAAAGAGAGAATAAGGGTTACTTTGGGGGAGTGTATTAATCACCTTTGTGTCATTTTAACAAAATATGATCCACGTACAATTTAAAGAATTATTTCAGCTCATGATTTTGGATGTTCAGACCACTGTGGTCTGCCCCAAGACAGAAACATCATGGTGGAAATCCATGTTGGAGGAAAATTGCTTACCCTAAGATAGTCAGGAAGCAAAATGAAAAGGAAAGAACCAAAGAAGGAGGGGCTGGAGCCAAGATGTGCCACTATTCAGAATCACAGCCTTAGTGATCTAGTTTTTCCAAATAGGCTCCACTTTTGAACATTCTGCATTGAGGGTCAAACCTTCAATACTGGAGTCTTTGGTAGACACTTCATATTTAAATGCTAATGTTCCACTCCTGGCTCATGTTTATTTCATTGTGCAAAATGCATTTAGCCCATCTTTTTCTTTTTTTTGAGACAGAGTCTCTCTATTCAGTTCAAGCTGGCCTTGAACTCACTATGTAGCCCAGGCTGACTTCAAACTCAAGGTGATCTTCCTGCCTCAGCCTCCTGAGTGCTGGGATCACAGGTATGATCCATCATGCCTGGAAGTCCATCTTAAGGAATTGTCAAAGTCTCACATTTCCAGCATTGTCCAAATGTCTAAGTCCTGTCTCCTCTGAGACTCAAAGCAACTTTAAGCAATGAACCCCTGAAAAAAATGTTGCATACTTCCAAGACACAATGGTCCAAGGAGAACATTCCCATTTCAGCGATGCAATTTTTTTTTGGTACCAGGGATTGAACTCATGACCTTGAACTTGGCAGGCAGGTGCTGTGCCATTGAGCCATATCCCTGGCCCCTGCATCCCCATTTCAAAAGGGAGAAATAGGGGAAAAGAAAGAGATTGGATCAAAGCAAGACTGAAATCAGCAGAGCAGACATTAAATCCTGTAGCTGCATATTGGACATCTGGGGCACGTGTTGGTGGACTATGACTTCCAGAGGGCTCGGGACCCACGACTTCATTGGATGCATTCCCACAGGGGCTCCACCTTGAGCTGCCTTTACTCACAGCCTGTGCCTTTCCTCAACAGATTTTCCATATTCCTAGTATCTCCAACTTCCTGGGACCTCTACTACACTTTTGGTATTCCACTGCATATTCCCACAGCTTCAAGCACTATTCTCTCTGGCTCCTGGGAGGAACTCCAGCCTTGTCACACAGTATTGTCTGACCCCGCCCCTGGGCCTTCCTTTGAAATCCAGGCAGAAGACTCCTTGACTCTTGCATTTTGCATATCTGCAAAACGAGCATCATGTGGATGTTGCCAAGATCTGCTAAAGTAGTAGCCTAACCCACTTGGGTCACAGCTATAGCAGCCTCTGAGTGCCTAGATGGATGAGCATAGTGAAACAATCTTAGAGAAGTATTTCTAGGTAGCCTTGTGTGAGCAGGTTGCCCCAGTGCTTTAGTCTCAAAGCAAAATCTTTCAAGTGAGTTTACACCTTACACTCTTGAACCACAAAGCGGTTTGGCCAACTCCTGAGAAACCCTCAAGTCATCTTTTCTGTTGTCCTCTACAAAGTATTTAGCTTTTTTTTGCAATAATCTATTTAGCAACTGTATATTCCTTGGCTTCACCATTAAACCTACTTCTTTGCTGATCAAGCTGCATTTTAAAAAAATTTTTGCTCTGTTTTTACCCCTATATTCCACTGTGAGTATGGTGACTTTTAGTGATCCTAATCCCTCCCTTAGCTCCTGTGTGCTAGTGTCTGTTGTCTGTTTTGTTGTCTGGGAGGCTGAGGCAGGTGTATTGCAAGTTTGAACCCAACCCAAGTGAGTTTGAAGCCAGTCTGGAATACAGAGTGAGAACCTGCCTCAAAAAACAAAACAAAACAAAACAAAACAAAAACCATTACTTGCATTACATTCTTAATGGTGAATACATAGAAACAACTTTACTCTTTTATATAGATGATGAAATGATTTGTACTACATTTTAAAAATCTTATGTTAAAATTAGTTTGGGAAGTGCTGCTGCTTTTATTCTCTGATAAAGAATCATGTTAGCCTATCAAAGGTTCTCAGAATCCTGGGGCAGAGTCCTTCTGTTTCCTAACATTTATTAAAGCAGAATTACTGTTTAAAAGAACAGTTTTGGGGATATATAAGAAGCTTGAAAGGAAACACAGCAAGATGATAACATTTATTTCTGGGTGCTAAGATTTTTCTTCTTTTTGTATTTTCTGAAAAAATTTGCAGTAAATATTGATTCTATAATAAAAATAGTAATAAGGCTATTTGCATTTTGAGGTTGCATTTTTGAAGGAAAAAATGAAGACACAGATAATTTAAGATGGAAGACAATTTAATTTTAACTTAGTTGTAAACAAACAGCATATTCCTATGAACTGTCTCAGAATCTGGTGAGACAGGGACCACACTTGTCCTACTGAGTCGTCTTCCGTGGGCAGGCTCACCCACAAGAATGCTGAGAAAGGAAGACAAAAATGGTGAAATCATAACTGCTGTAGTCTACATTCATATCCACTCTCTGCAGGAAGCTACTATATGACTCCAGGGCACACTTATCTTTAGACAGTTCTTCTCTTAATATGAATTACAATATTCTATAGTGAAAAAATGCTTCAATGACTTGAGAAAAGAGCAAGAGGGTTTTCTTGTACACTTGGGATTGGAAGTAGCAGAAGAGGTGTGCTCAGATAGTTTTTCTTCTTTCACTTTCAAAGTATTTTTTAAAAATGTACTAACCAAACAATACAGCTTGTTGTAAAAGGATTGGGAAGTACAGACAGACAAGAAGAGAAAAATGAATATAACCAACAACAATAATTCAAACAACCTCTTCACTATTACAGGGAGATAATCAATGTCGAATACTTCATTTAAATCTTGAGATGCTTTGCTTCTGTTTTAAATAACCAGTTTATGAAGCTGTATACCCTTTATTATAATCTATTTTTCCATACAAGAATATTTCATAAATATCTCCTCAGGTGAGTACACAGGGTGATGGAGGAGGCTCAAAAGTGGTTTGTGACCTTCACTGAAAAATGCATGAATTAAAAATCAAGGGTTATTAGGCAGTCTACTATGTAACCAGTGTCGAGTGCCCTTTATGATTATAGACTGGACTGTTCCTTTCTTGCTGCAACATTCAACAATTTTAACTTTAAGTATGTTTTTCTGTCTGATTATTTTGGATCTCTTCATCAAAGAAAGAAATTGTGTCTCCTGCATCTACCATTTTTTCTTTGACCGTACCTTCACTAAAGTCTATCCCTACTACTGTCTGCTGTTTGCATTTCATATCCTGTTTTTCATATCTTTTTTATGTTTTTATCAATGTCTCTTCTCCTCAGTGGGTCTTCATTTCTATGGTGACTTTTTTGTCGTTCACTCTTTTCTTGTGAAGAAGGAGCAGGACTGGTGAACATATAACCAATCTCCAGCACAGACTGTATCTTTCTGATCACCACTGTGGCCTGACCTGTTTCTCTGACCACTGTTGGCACAGCCTTCAGCACTTCTTGCTGCAGAGCGCTGCTGTGGCCCTAACCAACTAATGTGGGACAAATGCAGTACAACTTTGCAGGGGTCAACTAAACCTTTGTGGAGCTTGCAAGGCAGCCCACCTTCCCCCCTCTTCCCCCTGCCACTGACCCATAATGAGACCCCCAGCTTCCAACTCCTGTTTCCTTGTCTGCTTCTCAAATATCTGACCTATGACACACCCTTTGCTTCAATCATCACTGTGTCCACTTCAGAATCCAGAATATCTGGGTGATGCTCTGGTCCCTCAAGTCTGGGTGTGGCTCAGCTTGACTATGTGACCCATGAACTACAAGTTATCTGCTCCTTATCTCTGCTGCCTTTACCCATGATGTTTCAGGAAGAGGAGAACCACTGTAAACATTCCCATGTGAAAAGAGGAAGAATGGGAAACATGCAGAAGTCCCTGCTCTGCATTAACCCTGGAATCCTGCCGTGCAGACCTTGGTGAAGCCCAGATCCTGCTTTCCAGGAGGGGCTCCCAGCCCATTGTCTGCTGTCTATAAGGCTTTTCCAGGCCATTGTTTTCTCTGCTTGCACCTCAACTTCTAATCAGAGAATTTGGATGCAATTTGGGTTTTGAACACCGAAAAGCCCCTACTTCTCTATTTCCATCTATTTCTTCTAGCAAACCAATTATTCTCTCATCTCTTCTAATACTGTTCTTTATTGATCACTTTCATAGATTCCCACGACATGGACACTGTCTCCTACCACAGCACTTAAATTGTCAGGCACCTGAAAACAAAATTAATTATATATTTACTATGTGTAGTTCCTGAACCCAATGCAAAGAAAATTCAAAGATGATGTTTTACTCCCAGAATCTTTTTCCTTCAGACACTCCTTTAACTACAAATGTGCAGCTAGAGTTTCTGTTCCCTCACCACTCATATTCCCTCTGTCCTCTACTGTCCATGCCCCATAGTAGCTTACATGAGGCAGTAGAGAGTCCCTATTAGCCGCAGGACTTACATAAAAACCAGAATGGCCACTGGAGGTAAGGTGGTCCTGATGAGCTCACCCAGGTGAGCCCTGGAGTTGCTCAGAGGAGATGTCTAGCTTCCTGCAGAAAGAGCACAGAGGGGAAGAGCGATGGAGTGGCTTTCAAATTCAAACAACTGGCCCAAACATTATGCTCTCCCAGTGGCATGAGGCACCTTGTGCTGCTGCCTCTAAGATGTTCAAGGGGCATACATTGATGAAAATGGGTGTCTTCAGATGGAGATCATTTTTGGTTCCTCACAAATCCAATAGGAACAATAATCTCTGCCCCAGATACTGAATGGTGATAGCAAGTTTATGGTATGCTTGGTGGAAGAAAAGCAAAAACTGTCCACAAGAAAATCTCAGGTGAAGTTCTGTTGTCTAGAATAGGCCCGGGAGTTCTCTCTCTCTCTCTCTCTCTCTCTCTCTCTCTCTCTCTCTCTCTCTCTCTCTCTCTCTCTCTCTCTCATACTCATGAGCTTACACTTGCTGGTAGGTGCTTACATCACAGAGCTAAATCCCCAGCCCCAGGCTTGGGAGTTCTATAGGAGGCTGAAGAGTCACTGTTGCAGGGAGAGAAGGAGAAGGCCACCAACCCCAGGAGCAAAGAAAGAGGAGTGCAGGAACTTGGAGGAAGTCTGCTGGTCAAAGTAAGGTTGAAGATGTTGAGTATTTTCTTTAGAGAATGGGGACACAAAGGGAGGGCATAGTGATTTTACTTCAAGGAAAGAGTTTAGGGGAGAAGGAAGCCACCTGCCACATATAGCTCAGAGGGTTCATCACTTGCCTGCACAATGCTTTCCCGCAGTCACTCTCGCAAAGTGTGCATGTATGTTGGAAGCACATCTTTGAGACCCCTGGGTGAGCGGTGGTGAACCTACAGTACACGAACTGCAGTGGGCACGCAGAGCTCTCTCTGCTGCCACAGGAGCTGAGTCGTCCCAGGAGCTGAGAACCAGATAGCTGTTGTTTTTCCCAAACTTAAACTTCAGTATTCAGGCTTCATTGCATTGTGGGCACTTTGCAATAAATAAGTGGGTTTAGGGCTGCAGTTTGGTGCTTACTCTCTAAAAGATTCAACACCATCGCCTTACATTGTAGATGAGCAGATCACCAGATTTATTTGAAATTTCACATCTTTTGTCAAGCCTTCCCTTATTCCTCTTAAAACAACTTTAACTACCCTTTGTTTTATGGGAATTTTTTTTAAACCCCATGGAAGGCTGGTATCTATGACTTTGTTTGCCTGTCTGTGGCACAGAATTTGGGACATAGAGAGTTAATGCTCGGCGAGCTAAAGTGAACCAAACCAGCACATCTAGCCTTCTTGTAAACAGTATTCTAAAGCACAAAAATAGTTTTTCCTGACCTGAGACTGTTTTTCAAAGATAGAATCATTCTTCCTAAAAGCAATTGCGCCCCTCGAGTGTAGTTTTGATCCTGACTTTTCTTGCATCCCAAAGGCAGGTAAACAAAGAAGAAGGGGAAGGTTCTGCATCCAACAAGAAGCAAGTCAGTGAGCATAGCAGAAGCGCAATGCAAAGCAGCTTCTGGAGTTCCATGACATATACTCTACCAATGGGAGATTTTTTGTCTTTTTTCCTTGAGTACAGGGAACTGATCTCAAGGAAATCTGCGCTTGCTTGGAAGAAGCTGTGCCACTGAGCTACATACTCGGCCCTTAGTCTTTAGTTCTTTCCAGAGCAGCTTTATCTGAAAAATTAGAAAATGGTCGTTTAGCTCTAATTACCAAAAGCTTCCCAACTGTCATAAGCACAAGAATCATTCACTGACCTATATAAGTGGGTCCTTAGCATGGGCAGTTTCCAAAGCAAAATGCATCTTCATTTTCACTTCCGCAATTTACCAATCAGAAAAAGCCTGTTAATTTTATCTACCAAATATATCCAGAATCCTGCCCCTTCACACTACTTGCATGGCTATCCAATGTCACCTCTGTTCTTGCTTCCCTTCAATCTCTTCTCCTGGCTATTTGAGTATTTACTATTTTTAAATGAATGGATGGTGAATTTTCCTAGGGAAGAGTTCAGTTCTTTCTTTGCCATTCCTGTGACCAGCTTCTGTAGTTGGATGCAGTAAAAGAAAAGGACTATGAATGACTGTGGAGGTAATATAGTAAGCATGATCTGGGATGGAAAACTGATAGGTACCTTTTTTAGGGGAAGGCTTTGGCTGTCTTTTTAAAACATAATTTTGTTGGTACACTTTGCATATACATAATGATCGCACTCATCAGAGGGTTTTTTTTATCCTGTATATTATATATCTTGATTCTTCTTTTTCTCCCAATCTCCCCCCATCCCTTCAACCTCTTTCCCTCATTTACAAGACTTTGTTTCTAGTTGCTTAGCCATCATATATCATGAGGCAACGTCCAAGAGGAAAAGGTCAAGGAAATGGTGCATACTCTGGTTATCACGGTTTCAAGCCACACGACTGATACCTATATCTGCTAATCTCCACGTTGGTTGGTATTAGAAAAAAAAAACCCTATTTGAGCCATTATATTTTTGGGTTTCTATTAGGATATTTATAACTGATCTACCCATTGACTGTTTGATGGGCTGAAAGAGACCCATGTCTGGTGGGAAGCCACTTGCCAGAAAATTAACTGAGCATCAAGATATTCAAAAAACCATGGAACTGGGCATCATTATTCAGAAGGAAGAAGTCTTCAGCATAAGCCAGCCTTGAGATTTCTGGAGGTCCAGATAGCATTGTACCACTTTATGATGTCAGCAAATGCCCTTGATCCTTCCCCAGTCTCCCTCTACTAGACAGCTAATGCAGACATTTTTTCTGTCCAGACATAGCCGCAACTAAGCCGGTTTTGATACTGAAACTCATTCTCTCAGTAGTTGTAACCTCTTAGGCTTGAAGAATTCCATATTTTATTCACCACACTGTATTTGCTGCACCTTGCAAAAGTATATACATGGAATTCTATAGAGAATAAAGATGGAATTTCAAATCAGTAGGGGAAAAAGGTTAATATGATCATAGGATGATTGGCTATGCATTTGATTTTTTAAAAATGTGATCATGTAGCAGAAAATACACCCCCCCCAGGCAGTATACTTCAGTTTCTTAATTTGCCCAGGTAATAGTTCCTGTTACATTTCCAGTTGCTTTTGTCACCTAGAAATGGCTGTCTTTATGATGCATATTGTAAGAACCAATCAAACACAGCCAAATACTGTACCTTTGTACTTTCTGCTTGCTTATCCCATAGAAGTCCTAGACCACTAAGATATCAGGGCCTGACATTTTGAAGAACAATTGATTCCTAGTCAGTGTCCTTCGGATGTAAAATCCCTTATAGTTCCTGTAGATATGGAAGTTTAGAGCATCTGAGTCTTAACTTGGGGGTCTTTAATGAGTTTGCACTCACATGTAATCTGGGGCTGCAGCCACCTGAAGGCTTGATGTATGAAGGATCCATTTCCAATGACCACTCACATGGTTGTTGCTCAGGTGATTGTACCCTAAAGGACTTCATGTTTACTTTAATGTCCTGATATCAATACCTTAAGTGTTTTAATCATTTTATCTTTTCTTTTGGTTTTTTGAGACATGTTCTTGCTATGCAGCTCAGGCTGGCCTTGAACTCATCAGGTAGACCAGGCTGGCCTCAAACTCATGGTGATCCTCCTGCCTTAGCCTCCCAAGTGCTGGTATAACCATGTATGTGCCACCATGCCTGGTTAATGATTTTATATTTGATGTTGTGTTTCTTAGTGTTTAATGGGACAATGGAGCATGCACATGAACAGCGTAAACAAATGCTGTGTACAGGTCACCTTTCATTTTTGACACTTTATTTCATACAGTGTCTACAATGCCCATGAACATGGGAGTTTGGTGCAACTCAAAGGGAGTGTAAAATATGAATATTAACATCTGTGATCCTGAGTTACTTTCTATTTGAACTAAGCAATTATCCTCAAACTGGTGACATTGAAGAAAAGAAAAAGAAGGCAACCAGTTGTTCTTTTTTAAAGTTTTTTCTTTATTCATCACTAAGCCAAAAGTAGTAGAAAAAATTTAATACTTTGAGTTACCCAGCATGAATTTTACTGTTCATTTTTATGTTGTGCAATTCCAGTTTTAAATGCAAACACAATAGCAGTTAACTCATATGCAGAACCATGAAAACTATACAATTTATGTTGATAACTTGTTCACACATCCTTTACTACAAGCAAAAGGATAAACTAGATGTTACCCTCAATCATTTACTTGGACATCTCCTTAGCTAGAACAGCCAGTTCATTACACACATTTCACACTTTCTATTTTATTGATGATGATAGTGTTGTTAAACATTCTGCCATTATACAAGAAGGATCTGTCTTAGTTACTTTTCTTGGGGCAGAGACAAAATACCTGACACCCAAAGTTAAGGAGGGAAAGGTTTATTTAGCTCACATTTCATAGAGGGTTCAGTCCATAGTTGGCTGGCTCCAAGGCAGAATGGCATATGGCAGAGGGGCAATAGTTCATGACAGCAGAAGACAGCAAAAGTAAGCAAAAGATGACAAGTCTCTTTCTGCTCCTTATATTGTATGCAGGCTACCCACCCTAGAGTGGGTATAGCATTCACACCTTTATTCCCAGCAATACCCACCATAGATTCAGCCACCTCTGAAAAAGCCCTATGACTGCAAGAGACTTTCGGGGAACATCTGGACACAAACGATAATAAGATCCCTTTTCACCATTTTTTCGTGTTTCCTTTTTTCTTTTCTTTTCCTTTCCTTCTTTTCCTTTTCTTTCCTTTTTTGGAACAAGGTTATTCTATGTAGTTCAAGCTTCAACCCACTACGTAGCCCAGGCTGGCCTTGAACTCACAAAGATCTTGCCTCAGCCTCCTGAGTGCCAGGATTACAGGCATGCATCATCACCCCGGCCTCATCCAGTTTCTAATAACATGTTCCAACAATATGACAGTGCTGAACCCTCACAGCACTGTCCTCAAAACTCAGATTTTAATACCTCTGCTTAGAAATTCTGTTCAGTCTGTTCTAGACGTTAGGCTTTTTCTCTGTCATACTCGTCAAAGTGCTCCAAGACTTCGCCAACTTTCACTTTACAAAACAGCTCTCATATTTAAGTTATTTTTGCGGGGGAGTATCCCATTTTCAGATACCAGGATCTGTATTTATGAACTATTGCTGCATTACAAATTACCTCGAAACTTGGCAGCTTAAACAACAAATACTGGATCACAGTGTTGTGTTGTCTTCTACCGTACAGAGTTATCTCCAGCCAACAGCTGATGAGAACGTGACTCCAGCCCCTTGAGCCTGTTTGCAAAAGATACCCACAACCCACTGAGTTGGACACAATGTGAGTGCAGCCTTTCAAGAGACTCTGAGCCACAGGCACTCAACTAAGCCACAAAACTACCTTAGCAGCTTCCTACCACAGAAATACCAATATGGGCCGTGTAAAGCTTGATAACTGAATGTTTTAAATTTGGGTTACCTGGAAGCTGATTCTAAAATGGAATTCTGGTACAGGTAGTTTATTTAAGGAACACATTCAGAAGAAGCTAGCAAGGGAGGGGAGGGGAAAGGAAGGAACTATACAAGATTGGGAATTATATGATGTGAAATGCTGCTTTAATTGCTCTCATAGAATACACATAATTTTTATCTCAGAGTGTGACTCTCCTTGAGATAAGAAATTCAGGATTTATACTCTGGTCCTACTTGGTCCTTGCCAATGATCTTCCAAGACTTGGTGGGAGAATGTGAGTAGACCCAGGTGATACTCTTAATTACCAGTGAGTCATACCAGATGTCTCCCACATCACAGATCCTTTATCCTCCCTCTCAAGAAAATCAAACCCTATGTTCTGGTAGTATTTCTAGGTTAACCTGACTAGATCTGTAAGATTAAGCTACTTCTCAAATTCCTTGATTAGACAGTTTCTTAAATAGGTTTCCTTAGTTTAACACCCACTTTCACCTCAATTTGCAGAATTATTCAAATTCATTGACCCTTGGTCTGTATTTTAGGATGTGGTAGTGTAAATGGAATTGCTTTTTCACTTTCTCAGTTGATAGATTCAGAAGAATGTGAAGGTTAAGACTTTCATTCAATTGATTACATCACCTTAACTTTCTTCTGGTACATAATATATGCTTCTTTTTTCATAATATATGCTTCTGATAGGATATTTGAAAATTTGTTCTTTACTTGGAGAAATAAAAATTAATGAGACTGAAAGTCTCATCTTGATTAGCAATATGAATGAAATCATAACCCACACTGTCGAATGTTAGATCTGTAGAGCTTTTATAGCTCTATTATCCCTGGAATTTAACATCGACCTGCAGACTATATCTTGTTTTGGTCTTGTTAAGATTCTGCATTGCACTGAAATTTTATGTCATTTGGATAGCAGCTACCGTTACTCTCTTAGCCTTTCTGTAAACTCTTCTTCAAGATTGAGGATCTATTTCTTATTATTATTTTACTGTTCATAAATTATAACATGTTTTACTGTCAGTTTAATGTGATCACTAACTTGGAAAATCTACTTATTTTAAAACTATCATTGTACTTGGGACATGGGGGTGAACTCCTGTGATCCCAGTACTCGGGAGGCTGAAGCAGGAGGATTGCCATGAATTTGAGGCCAGGTTGGGCAACATAGTGAGTTCAAGGCCAGCCTGAACTACACAGTGAGACCCTGTCACAGAAAAAAAATCATTGTTCACATTTTTACTTCTCAAGTAAAAACAGAATTCTCAAAAGCATTTGCACATGTCAGTGTTTTATTTAACTCATTATTTTAAAAAGTAGCAGAAAAGCAAAAGAACTGATTTCAAGGGCATTTGAGAAATAGAGATGTATAGTTAATGGAGAAAAATATCAAAATGAGAATCTCTAAATTCTATAGAAGTGTGGTTAAAATTTTAACTTTATAGGTGGTTTTTAGCCATGAAATAAGATTTTCCATTATATTGTTGGGTTAGGAGGAATTTTCCATTACATTGTTGTATTATTTGAGTGAGACAAAGAGAGTAAAATTGCAAAGCTTGTATCTTCTATCCCAGACAGCCATGGATTTCCCTCATTTTCTCACATTAAAGCATGTTGTTTAAAGTCTATTGTTTCCATTAATTTTCTTGCTCACCACAAACTTAAAAAAGATAGTCATTTCACCTCGGGGGTCCCAATAATTCTACATTAACATTTTTTTTGTCTTTTTGAGACAGGGTCTTGCTATGCAGTTCAGGCTGGCCTTGAGCTCACTTTGTAGCCCAGGTTGGTGTTGAACTCACAATGATCCTCCAGCCTCAGCCTCCTGAGTGCTGGGATTACAGGTGTGAGCCACCGCGCCTGGCTCGTAACCTGTTTTTATTGATTAGAATTAAGACAAAAACCAAAAAGATAACAGAAAAAATAAAAATTAAAAACAAAATAAAAGAATTAAGACAGAATGGCTTTATATATACATTTTTCTGATATTAAATTTAATCAAATAGACTTTACTGTGGTAGCTCTTATCTCCATTTTGCAGATTGTGAAAATGACTTGCCTTTTGATTTCAACAGTATGTTGCTATAATCCCAAAACCTGTTTCTTTCCATGCTTGATCAGGATAACAAACAATTCAGTCTTATTTCCAATGGATGAAGCTTAATCTGAAAAGTTTACATAATGAATATTTTCTGGCAATTTGCAACACACCATTTTCTACAGCAGAGGAAGGCTATGTAAGTCCTAACTTTTCAGGAAATCCAGGATTAATAACTTGAGAAGTTTCACAGCAGTGTACAGTTTAAGTTGATAAAAAAAAAGGTAGGGCGGTGCCATATGCACTGTGGGGCAGTCTATAACCCTGAAGCCTCAGAGGGATGACAGCCTTGAGTCAAGGAATGTCTTGGAGTTGAATAGGAAGGTGTGGCAGCTCCTCAGTAGAGCTGCTGGGCCTCACAGCCCAGAACTTCCAGCCTTAGGGCAATTTGGTGTGCCCAGTTCTGGGGGTGAATTCGAAGGTAGCGAGTCATTAGTGGTGGGTCTAGCGAGTTCATCACAGGTGTGAAGGAGTCTTGATTTCCCTGAAAAACCTGAAAGAAGAAAGACCATTTCTTAGCTGTCTGAGCAAACTTCATTTTTATGCCACCCCAGCCAGACTCTTCAAGTTCGTCCTTCTGCTCTGTAGATTACTCTCTCAACATAGCCCTTACTCTCTTTGGCATTCACCATAATGCCCACCACAATAAACTGGCACTTCTCTGAATTCAAATTACTTCCACTGACCTGAATACAAACCTGGAAGGTGATTGGATTGGCCAGGGAACCTGGGTGTGACATCTAGATTTAAGAGCAGCCTGCTTGCCTGCTGTGGAGGCTTTTACTCTAGCTATGGCATATATCTGAAATATTGTCACCCACTTTCCAACACTCCATGTAATTGAATGCTCTGCCCAAGATCACACCTAGCATCTGTTAGGTCATTTGAAGTGGAAATCATCAGGCATCAGCCAGCTGACTCCTCTGTGAGTGGATTTGCTATTGCAGATTAAGTATACAGTGAGGACTCAATAAACCATAGCTATTGTCACTAGCTACCTAACGAGGCTGTTTTCACACATGTTGGTAGCAACTTTAGAATGGTAACATAAGCAACACAGCAAGGAGTACAGTTTGACGCAAGAGGCTGTAAGTGGGAAAAGAAAGAGGCAAGAGAGTTCAAGACTTGAGGTACCTTGTCACCCTGGATCTGTGGAAGAAGCCTGCCTGTGAGCCAATGGATAGCCTTAAAGAAAATCTTTCAGTGTTTTATTTTAAAATATAATAATCCTATAAATTTGATACTTGCTTTATCAGATTATATAATTTTCTTCTAGTCTTAGTTTGCCAGTTTGTAAAATTTTAATTTTATTAGTACATGTTTGCAGTACATAGCAATTACAAGTTTGCTAATTTTTTTCATTAAAAATACATTGAATTTTATGAAAAGTTTTTTCACCATTTATTGGTAATACAATCTTTCATTCTGTTAATGTGATGAGTTATATGAAATTTCCTATGTTTAAGCCAACCTTGAATTCTCACAATGGATCCAATTTAGATAAATATTGCTAATATTTTGTTTGGAATCTGTTTTCATTTAGCTTTCTGTTACTGTAATAAATACCTGAGATAATCAAATTAATAAGGTAAAAGATTTATTTTGGCTCAGGTTCATTTTATTTGGCTGGTTTATTTTGCTGGCTTTAGTCCACAGTCAGTTGGTTTTGCAACTTTGGGGCCTGTGGTGGAGGAAGCCTGCTCACGTCGGAAGAGAGGAAGTGGGGCCCACTCTTCCCTTTCAGGGCAGCATCTCTTAAATGTTTAAAACTTTTCTACCACCTCCCATAGCACCAAGCTCATAAATAGGTCTTTAACACAGGGGCTTTTGGAGAATATTCCAGACCAAACTTTTTATATTTTGCTCCTTTCCTTACAAATTGATTAACTTAGATATTTTGTTACAGTGATGAAAAGCTGAGAACACAATGTTCATTAATAAAATATATTTACTATTTCCCTAAGTTGTCCTTATTGGGTTTTACTGTCGAGGTTATGCTATCATTCTAGGGATTCATATACCATATTATTTTATATTCTGGAAGAATATTTGTGAGATTCATATTCTGTTGAACATTTAGTAGAATGTTTAGTATAGCCATATGGTAAGATTTTTGAATACCAATTGAAGTCCACAAATGTGGTAAGTATCATGGTTTCCAATTTTCCCCCTTCCTCTTTTAAAATTTTTGACACCAGGTCTCACTATAGTTCAGGCTGGCTTACAGCTCAGTAATGTAGCCTGGTCTGGCCTCAAACTCATGACAATCCTCCTGCCTCAGACTTCCAAGTGCTGCTGTTACAGATATATATTACCACAGCTAACTTCCTATTCTTTCATGAGTAAGTTATACTTACTAGAAATTTATTCATATGACCTAATTTTCCAAACTTCCCAAGTTTAAAAATATATTCCCTTATTTTTGCAGTATCTTATTTATGTCTCATTTTTCCTTGATTTCATTTCATTTCTATATTCATTATCTGTACCTTTTTTAAATGTCATGCTCGGTCTTGCAAGAAGTTTGTAAATTTTCAAGGAACCAACGTTTGGTTTTGTTTATTCTCTTTATTTTTTTATTTTATTTTAAAGAGAATAAAACAAAAAGGACAGATCTAAGCAGATCAGAACAGAACAATGTAAGCAACACAGCACTTCACAGCAAGACAATTGGATATTAACAGTAGCCATCACAATGTATCTTTCTTTGAAATAGCTGAGCTTAGCTTTACACACAATAATGTCAAACATAACAAAATAGAATAAAACCGCTCAAGAGAATGAAAGTATTACAAGGCATACTGAACCAAATAACCAAAGATGAACAATGGCTGCTATATTATCTCATTTCCCATAAAAATTTTGTTTTTACTATCATACATATTAAAATCTAATAAGACACAACATGATAGAAACAATGATAATAGAAAAACAAGAGCATGGTAGGACTTCAGAGCAAGATGATATTAAATCAACACTGGCTGCCATATTGTCTTGCCTTCAAAGTAACTATTCATATGATCACATGTACTAAGATCAAACAAAACAGAATAAAACCATCCCAACCAATGAATGAAGACGTAAGACATAAAAGCAATATAATGGTGAACCACGATTTCCATAAAATCTTCTGTACTCTTACCATTTCTTACACTAGGGAGACTATACTGTATTTATACATGTGAGTTTGATTTATTTCACTTATGAGTATAGATTCAAGTTGCATCCATTTACTTATAAATATCTCAATGTGATCATTCTCTATAGCTGAGTAGTACTCCATTGTATAAAAAAAAGTACCACAATTTTTTTATCCATTCCAGAGTTGATGAGCACTTAGGTTGTTTCCAAGATCTGGCTATTACAAATTGTGCCGCTATAAACATGGGTGTGAATATATTACTGTGGTAAGATGCTTTCAGATCTTCTGGGAATATGCCTAAGAGTGGAATAGCTGGGTCAAATGGGATCTCCAACCCCAGGTTTTTGAGAAATCTCCAGACTGACCTCCACAGTGGTTGCACCAGTCTACACTCCCACCAACAGTGCAGAAGAGTTCCTTTTCCCCCACAGCCTCTCCAGCATTTGTTGTTGGTACTTTTTTTGATCCTGGCCATTCTTTCTGGAGTGAGATGGAATCTCAGTGTGGTTTTAATTTGTATTTCTCTAATGACCAATGGTGATGAACATTTTTTCATGTATTTATTTGCCATTCATATTTCTTCATCTGAGAACTGTGTGTTCATCTCAGATGCCCATTTTTGGATTGGGTCTTTAAATTTTGGGGATCTGATTTTTTAAATTCTTTATAAGTTCTAGACAGAAGTCCTTTGTCTGAGGGACAGTTCACTAAGATTTTTTCCCAGTTTGTAGGTTTTCTTTTCACTCTGCTGGAGATTTCTTTGGACATGCAGAAACTCTTTAATAAGACATGATCCCAGTTATTGATTCTGGGAAGTATTTCCCATGCAGTTTGGTTCTTGTTCATGAATTCTCTACCTACCCCTATGTCTTCAAGATTTTTACCTACTTTGTCTTCCAACAGATTTAGTGTTTCTGTTTTAATATTTAGATCTTTGATCCATTTGGATTTTAGCTCACTACATGGTGACAGGCATGGTTCTAATTTTAGTTTTTGGCATATGGATAGCCACTTTTCTAGCACCATTTATTAAAGAGACTATCGTTCTTCCAGTGAAAATGCTTGGCCCCTTTATCAAAGATAAGGTGGTTAAGTATGTTTGTAGTTGTATCTTCTAGTCTATTCCATTGATCTTCAGGTCTGTTTTTATTCCAATACCATGTTGATTTTATTACAGTAGCTTTGTAGTATAACTTCAAGTCAGGGATTGTGATGCCTCCTGCGTTGGCTTTGCTGCTTAGAATTGCCTTTGCTATTCTAGGTCTCTTCTGGTTCCAGGTGAATTTTAGGAGTGATTTTTCTAGATCTATGAGGCATGTTAGTGGTATTTTCATTGGGATTGCATTGAATCTGTATAACAATTTTGGGAGAATGGCCATTTTCACAATGTTTATTCTTCCTATCCATGAACAAGGGATGTCTTTCCATTTTCTGAGGTCTTGTTCGATTTCTTTTTCAGGGTATTATAATTTTCCCTGTACAATTCTTTTACATCTTTCATTAGATTAATTCCTAAGTATTTCATTTTTTTGGATGCTAGTGTGAAGGGTGTGGCTTCTCTTAGTTCTCTCTTGGTGATTTTTTTGTTAGTGTATAAGAATGCTCTTGATTTTTGAGTATTAACTTTGTATCCAGCTACATTGCTGAATTTATTTATTATAGCTAGGAGATTTTCAGTGGAGGTTTGGGGGTCTTCTATGTAGAGTATCATGTCATCTGCAAATAATGATAATTTAACTTCTTCTTTTCCTCTCTTTACTTCTTTTATTTCCATCTCTTGTATAATTGCTCTGCCTAGTATTTCCAGTACTATATTGAATAGGAGAGGTGATAAGGGACATCCTTGTCTTGTGCCTGATTTCAAGGTAAAGTCTTTCAGTTTTTGGCCATTTAATATGACACTGGCTGTTGGTTTGTTGTAGATGGCCTTTATAATATTGAAGTAAAGACAATCTATTCCAATTCTCTGTAAGGTTCTTATCATGAATGGGTGTTGGATCTTATCAAAAGCTTTTTCTGCATCTATAGAAATGATCATGTGATTCTTGCTTTTGGCTCTATTAATATGGTGGATTACATTTATTGATTTACGTATGTTGAACCATCCCTGCATGCCTGGGATGAATCCCACTTGGTCATAGTGTATAATCTTCTTGATGATTTGCTGCATCCTGTTTGCCAATATTTTATTGAGAATTTCTGCATCTATGTTCATTAGGGAGATTGGCCTGTAGTTCTCTTTTTTAGTTGGGTCTTTCTCAGGTTTTGGTACTAGAGTGATATTTGCTTCCAGGAATGACTTAGGGAGAATTGATTCCCTTTCAATTTTATTGAAGAATTTGAGGAGTGTCAGCATTAAGTCTTGTTTGTATTTCTTGTAGAATTCCGCCATGAATCCGTCTGGGCCTGGGCTCTTCTTTGTTGGTAGGGACTTGATTACATTTTCAATTTCATTCATAGAAATTGGGTTATTCAACAGTTTTACATCTTCTTGCTTCAGCTTTGGTGGTTCATATGTTTCTAGGAATCTGTCCATTTCTTATGTGTTATTGAACCTATGAGAGTAGAGGTTTTCGAAATAGTTGTTGATGATGTTCTGTACTTCCACAGGGTCAGTAGTCATTTCTCCTTTTTCTTTCTGTATTGCATGAATTTGAGTCTTTTCTTTCCTTTTTTAAATTAGGTTGGCTAGGAGCTTGTCAATTTTATTTATTCTTTCAAAGAACCTACTCTGATTCATTGATTCTTTGTATTGTTTTCTTAGTCTCTATTGCATTAATTTCTGCTCTGTTCTTTATAATTTCCTCCCTTCTTTTGGCTTTGGGCTTGGCTTGTTCTTCTTTTTCTAGGTGTTTCAGGTGTAATATCAGGTTGCTTATTTGTGTTTGTTCTGCTTTCCTAATGTGGGAACTCAGTGCAATAAATTTTCCTCTGAGGACTGCTTTCATTGCATCCCACAGGATCTGGTGAGTTGTATTTGTATTTTTGTTTGCTTGTAGATATTGTTTAATTTCTTCTTTAATTTGCTCTGTGACCCACTGAGTGCTCAAGAGTGTATTATTTAATTTCCATGTGTTTGTGGGGTTTTTTCAGTTACTTTCACCATTAATTTCCAGTTTCATGGCGCTATGATCTGATAACATGCATGGGATAATTTCAATTCTTTTGCATTTACTTAAATATGTTCTGTGGGTTAGTATATGGTCTATTTTAGAGAATGTCCCATGTACTGCTAAATGTATATTCTGATGTTGTTTGATGGAACACTCTGTATATGTCTATCAAATCCATTTGTTCACACGTGTGATTCAGTTCTGTTGTTTCTTTGCTGATTTTCTGTCTATTTGATCTATCCCTTGTTGTCAATGGTGTGTTAAGGTCTCCTGTTATAATTGTGTTATTGACTATTTGATTTTTCATTTCTGTTAATACTTTCTTTGTGTAGTTGGGTGCTCTGGAATTTGGTGCATATATATTTAAGATTGTTATCTCTTCCTCTTGCAGTTTTCCCCTAACTAGTTTGTAGTGACCTTCTTTATCTCTTCGGACCATTCTTGGTTTGAAGTTCACATGGTCTGCAAACAGAATAGCTACCCCTGCTTTTTTTTTTGAGTTCCTGTTGCATGGAGTATTGTTTTCCATCCTGGGACTTTCAGTCTATGAGTTTCCTTTTGGGTTAGATGGGTTTCTTGTAACAGCATATGGTTGGATGTTTTTTCTTGATGCATTCTGCCAGTCTGTTTCTTTTAATTGGTGAATTGAGGCCATTTACATTAATGTTTATAACTGTCATATATTGGTTTATTGTTAACATGTTATCTTTCTGATGTTGTATCTTAGCTTTCTATTCTGTTTGTCTTGCTTAGTGGTTTTTTTCCTATGTGTATCTAGAATGTCTTTGAGTATTTTTGTGGGTTTGGTTTGGTGATCATGAAGTTCTTCAGCTCTTCTTTGTCATGGAAGTACCTTATTTCTCCATCCATTTTGAAGGACAGTTTTGCAGTGTATATCAGTCTGGGTTGGAAGTCGTTTTCTTTAAAGATCTGAAAAACTTCACTCTATGCTCTTCTTGACTTCATTGTTTGTGTTGAGAAGTCTGCTGTGATTCTGATAGGTTTTCCTTTATAGATGACCTGTCTTTTCTCTCTAACAGTTTTTAATATTCTGTTTTTATATTGGTTTTCTGAGATGGTGATTAGTATATGTCTCAGTATAGTTTTGTTTTGGTTATGGCTATTTGGAGTTCTATATGCCTCACTAATCCATATGTCAGGTTCCATACTCATGTTTGAGATGTTTTCAGCTATTACTTCTGTAACTAGCTTCTTGATATCATTTGTGTTGTCCCCTTCTTTTTCTTTTATCCCTATTAATCTTATGTTGTTTTTCTTTGCATCATCTTGCAGCAGTTGAATTGTTATTTCCTGATTTCTTGTTATTGTTAGAAGATCTTTCCTTTCCTGTTCACTAGCTGGAATCTTATCTGCGAGATCTGAGATTCTATCTTCACTTTTGTTGAGGAGGTTTTTGCAACTTTCAATAGTTTTTGATTTCCTGTATATCTCTTTAAATCTGCTTAATGCATTCTGTTTGTCTCTTAAACTGTTCATTCATGGATTCTATCATTTTGCTTTGTTCCTCTAATTTTTTAGCTGTGTCTTCGTTGGATGCATTCAGTATTTCTTTCACTACTTTTATCATTTCTTCTTTTACCTGGGAGAATATTTCTGATATGAGTTCCCGTACTTGCTTTTTTATTTCAGTTGATATCATTTCATGCATTTCAGGTGTATGTGTAGTATTTTCTTCTATGTACATGGCTCCTAGGTTTTCTCGGGATGGGCTGGAAGTTTGAGATTGCATTTTGGTCTTTCGTTTTGTCATTTTCCTTTATTTCCATGTTTCCAGCAATTTTCCAAAGCTTTCCCTCACAGCGTGGCACCAGCTTGCTTCCCCATTCAGCAGGCCTGGCTCCCCTGGTTGAATGAAGGTCACTTGGCACAGTCCACTCAAGCCGTGGAACCTCTGGAGCCTAGTCCAGTGAACTAAGGGGGCTGGGCAGGCACCCAGCCTCCAGGATGGATGGTCCCAAACTTTTCCAGGCCTGCCTTGGTGAGCTGCAACTCGCCTTGCGGTGTAGCGCCGGCTTGGCTTTATTCTCTTTATTAAATGTGTATGTTTTTACTTCATTAATTTTAGAACTTTATCATTTCCTTGATTCTATGTTCTTTTTATATCATTTCAGCTTCTTGAGATGTTCCTTGGCTCATTATTTTTGGGCTTTTTTCTTTCTCAGTATATCAATTTGTGGAGAAGTCTGCTGTCAGACGAATTGAGACTCTCTTGTATATTATTTCTTTTCTCGTGTAGCCTTGAGAATCTTCTGTTTATCTCTTGCCCTTGAGAGCTTGATTATAAATGTTTTGGGGAAGGCTTGCTTGAGTTATATCTGACTGGTGACCTTTAACTTTCCTTGACCAGGATATTGGTATCCTACTCTAGATCCGAGATGCTTCTTGCTATTATTTCTTTGAATAAGCTTTCTACTCTGTTCACATGCTCAGGTTCCTTGTGAACCTCAATAACCTGGATAATCTCTTTAGTACTGTGCCAAAGTATCTGTAAGCTTTCTTCATTTCTCTTCATTTTTTTTCTTTCTTCTCATCAAATCATGTATTTTTAAATAGTCTGTTTTCAAGTTCACAAATTCTCCTTTTCATTTGGCTTATTCTGCTGTTGATACCTTCTATTGTGTTTTAAATTTGCCAGGTGTATTTTTCAGCAAAAGAATTTCTCTTTTATTTTTAAAATTGTTTCTTTGTTTTTAGTTAAGTTTCTCTGGTAGACTACTGAAATTGTGTATTTTCTTCAGGCTCATTGAATTTCCTTAAAAGAGCTGCTTTAAATTCCAAGAGTTCTCCCATACTGAGTCCTGCCTGATGAGTTGCTGGCACCATATTTTGAGTCTTAGGTTGAGGTCACAGTTTCCTGAACTCTCTTGATGTTTGCTGGCATTTAACTCATGTGGGAAGCTAAGGACTGGGTACTCATTCCTAGTATGGTTCTGTTTGTGTCTGTCTTTTTTTTTAACAAAAAAGAATAAAAACCATATTATATAATTCAAAAACAACATAATAGGAGATTAATGTTGGTAATACATTGTGTATTATTATCTTAAAAGCAGTTGCTCAGATTTTCTTTGCAGATTTTCCAAGCAGGCTGCTTGTTTTCACTGAGTCTGTCATCACTTTCACCATTTCAGCACTAGATGACAGGCTAAGTCCAGGTTTGTCATGAGTCAGCTAGTGTGTTATTACCTCAGCATAAGAGGGCCATCAAAGGCCAGGTTTGCCCCAAATAGAGTACCCCACTGTTATACTGTCCACTAAGTATCAAGGAGCATACATAGAAAGCGCTGCCATCAATAGAATTATAACACACATATTTTAGATAATATCTGTGTAATTTCTTTTTTTTATTTTTGATCTGATATTTTTCTGTATCTCATGTTTAAATATGTCTCTTTAAAGGGCAGAGATTTTGGTTTTGCTTTCCTGAGTAATATTTCATCTTGTAACTGAAATATTTGTTCGTTTGCAGTATATACAATCACCTTATATATCTTTATCACTTTATAATTTTAGTTAATTTTGCTATCTTGATATTTTCCCTGCTTATTTCATGTTTCTTTATCTGCTTCCTTTCATTTAGACTTATTGAGTACATTCCATCTATTTATATATTTTCTTCTATCATTTTGGGAGTCCTGTGCCCTATTTTATAAGGTACTACTTCTTACTTGTTATCCTAGAAATTGTAACATGCATCAAATTATCAAGGTTTGATGTTAGCCAACACTTGTATCTCCTAGATAACAATTTTAGATTCACTGACTCTATTTACCATCATCCTGGCTTTGTTGTTGTCATATATTCTGAACAAGTCTTTCATCTTTATAAGTTTATTATCTCAGACACTTGGTTAGAGTAACAGAAAACCAACTAACCACATCATGGTTAATTCTTGGTGGGAAAGAAGGTTAACAATGTGACAGAGATGAGCGATCCTTCCTACTACCCATGGATCACCAAGACTTCATGTCAAGCTTATAATGACTACCATTCAAATTATCTAGCAAACCTAATGAAGACTGTGTCTCTCAAGTTGAAGTTCAACAAGGCTTGAGAAATTAGGATGCTGACAAGAGGACAGCACAGGCATCACTAAGCATTAGACAGACAACTCATTCTTCAGCTCTCTGATTCTTGCCATCAACATGTATGACATCAAGATTGATGGAGAGAATCAGGTCTTGGCTCTTCTCTGTCATTGTCTTAGTTATTTTTTCATCCTGATAACACAATTCCTGACACTCAGAACTTAAAGGAGGAGAGGTTTTTTTTTTGCTCACAGTTTGTAGTGGTTTCAGTCTACAGTTGCTTGCCTGCAAGGCAGTGCAGCATAGGAGAGGGGCATCACAGAGGAAAAATACCTCATGGCATGGTGGCAGGAAGCAGGGAGAGATTGAGGTAGGACCAGGGAGGTAGACTCTTCCAGGCCATGCCCCCAGTGACATGCCTTCTCCAACCACGCTCCACCTCCCAACACCATATTTAGCTATAAACTTTTTCAAACAAATCCATTGATGAATATCACACTTCCATGATCCAGTTACTGGGCCCAAACTCCACTTATGAGTGCATGAGGTTTTGGGGAGACATATGGATACAGATCATAACAGTCATTTTCTTGGTATTTTATATTCTTGATTAGAGTCACTGTCTTCTCTTACAATGCTTTTCATAATGTCTTGGTACCAAAAATTCAGTACATTTTACCCTGAAAGTTGGATCACATATCAATCTGGTTTATCTCTAAAAATGAAGCTCTAGGTGAGGTTTTATGCCTTTCTTATGAGAACATCATACCTTTATTTTGCCATTTTGTAAAAAGAGAGTCCAGTGATGGCCATCTTGACTGCTGGAGATGAGGAACTCCTTTACAAACATGCTTGTCAGGAAAGATTTCACTCCCTGGGTAATTATTCCAGTGACTTTCATTGTCTTCTGGAAGTCCACTTGTAACCACTCTTTTGGATTATTCACCTGAGGAACATAGTATTGGATTAGTTATCTGTCAGTCACCGTTTGTTCCTAGAACTCTCCAATTCCATTCTTAACCATAGCATAACATGTGTCACCCTGAATATTTTCCCTGACTACTGAGGACTGGATTTGGGGCCTTCACAATGAACTACACCCACATGACTTTTCAAGTTTTAAAACAGGATCTCACTAAGTAACTAAGTTTTCCAGTCAGGAGTTGAACTCTCAAAGTGGAGGGATTTTTATGCAAGTAACACTATGCCTAGATCTCTCTTCATTTTAACAGCTGATAAGTCTTCCTTATTTGACTAAGAAAATTTAGGGCCAAAGTTTTTCACAAATCATTCCTGTATCTCAGAGCGAACCACTTAATAGGTGTCCAATAAATGCTGAGTGAATATAAGAGCCATATAGGGACTGATAAATATATACATTGGCAATGCACATAAAAGCTATTTCATTTAAAATAAACTCCTGGAAGAGCAAAGATAATTAATTCTATTAGCTTTCTTAAAAAGCTATTCAGTAATGGAAAACAATAAGCTTGGTGGCTCTGGAAAATATCTTTGTCCAGTGAAATCTTTGTAATGGTAACCCTTTCTATTGAAGTACCAAGAGATCCAGAAAAAAGCTAATTATTAATTCTTATCTGTAAAACAAAAGTTAAAACATACTATTATTATTTGACATATGTTAGTCCCGTACTGGAGACAGATTTATGTTCCACAAGATTCAACTCTTGATCATCCTTCCCCTCAATGAATGCTGTGTGAAATCACATGGATATTCACTAAAACATTTGTGGCTGTATGCCTATAGTCAACCTTCCTAGACACTTTTTAGGAAAACAGTTGACAGAAACACTTCTGAAGAAATAAGGGCTTCCTTATTCTCAAACCCCACTCTCTGCTCTACATCAGATGAGTGGTAGAAATGTTGCTTCTTACCTGAGGTCTCCAGGCATTGGTCCTCCCCTGGAGATGAAGTCGGGCTTGTGAAGGAGACCAGGTGGCAAACCTATTGGTGAAGTAGGATGAAGCAGTAATCTGTGCATCTGAGATTAGTTTATTCTCCATTCCCAATGGTATGCTGCAACCTCAAAGAAATGACAAGAGAGTTTTATCACAAGGACAGGCTACTGCTTGGGTTCCACTGGGCTGACTCCAATACTCTAGGGCTACTATAATCATGATCAGTTCTTAGGCAATAAATTTGCACAAATTTTGTTACTTCTGACATGCCACTGCTGGTCAGTTCCGTTCAGCTATATTTAACTTTGATTTTCCTTGGTAAGAGAAATATGGGACATGGTTGCCTCTGGGAAATCACATGGTTGGTCTAACAAACTCCCAGGTTTTCACAGGCCTGTGTTGGTTTTATTTCTGATACTTCTGTTCAGAGTGCTGAGACAGTTAACCCCTCCTCCCGGTTTCAGGATAAGTTAGATATCATGTTCATGCTTGAGCAATGAAAGGATGTGGAATGATTTGGCACTTACTGTTTAAATCACAGCCCATCAACTCCATGCGAAGAGTGCTGCGGATGTTATAATGAGTTGGGTGCAAACGGATGTACCGGGCAATAATTGGAGGGTTAAAAATATTGTGTTTTATTCCAGATGAATCCACATTACCAAAGAAGACCTGTTAAGAGGGATTATCATGGATAAATGGAAAGCAAACACAAAATACAAAGCAATTTCTTTCACATCTTATTTCTAATTTTGCCATGTACATTTCAAAGTAAATGTCTAAGTAAAGCCATGTTGAATAGATAGATGTTAGGATAGTATGTGTAAAAGAGAAAAGCACCAGGAGGAGTGGAACAAAGAGATTATGTCTGGCCTGGTATAAAATGAGGTCATTTTCTACTTTGGCTTTCTGTATAAAATTTATTAAAGTTGAAGAAACAAGTTAGAGTTTTGCTATTCCTATATAGTATCATCTGGGAGAAATTAGAAAAGCAGTATTGGGAAAGTAACATCAGTAAATTGGTGGAATAGGAGATACCTTGCTCTCATTTGTCCTCCACAGGAACAATGATTTGGCAGCCATCTGCAGTCAAAAGTTGAAGTCTTGGGATCTAGGTTATAGGTTAAGAAACCTCAATAGAGTGCCACACCAAGTATAGTTGCTGTGATAAGGCAAGCCTGAATCTTGGCGGTACACTGCAAACTGTGTTCCTGACCACAGAAGCAGCTTAACTGCTGTGGAGGTAACTTAAGACTCGCTTGTTCATAGTCTGGATACCATCTTTATCCATTCAGGCACATGGGAGGGGCAAGTCCCATTTACACTCCCAGTAACAGGTGGCTATGATTTAGCTGTGGTTTGGAAGGTAGGTCCCTACTGTAGTGATGTTAATAGATGGTGGGGCCTTTGAAAGGTAGAACCTAGTAGGAAGTCACTGGAGGCACTGTCTTCAGAAAAGCTTAGGGTAGTTCCCATGGAGTCTCTCAGTTACTTTTTACAAGAGCGAGTTGTTATAAAAGAGCAAACCTGGCCCCTGAATCATTCTCTGCCTTTCTGTATTGTTGTATGATCTCTCCCTCTCACATACCACTCCACTGCTATGATCCTATCTGCCATTTGACTCACTGTAGATGAGCATAAACCAGTGCCATGGTATCGAACCTCCAGAACTATGAGCTAAGTTAATCTTTCATTTATAAGGTATTCAGCCTCAAGTTTTTTTTTTGGTTATATGAACAACTGTGCACCTTGAAAGAAACTTTGTGACTCAGCTCTAGCTCCACACTACTATGGTCTGTGGGTAATTTGCCTGCCCAGAGAACTGCTAGGAGCCATGCCAGCCCAACTTTAGTCCTGCTCTACCATGTCTGAAGGAAATCTTATCTAAATATGCATTTAGTGGGAGCCATGTCCATGTGTGTCCCCACAAAATGCCTGCTGACTACAGGCTTTCTAATTTGACATAATCAAATATGTCACTTCTTGATATTATTTCTTATGCTGCATTCTGTTCAGGAAATCTTTGCCTGTGCCTATGGATTTATTTGTTTCCCCTGTATCAGTGGTGGCAAACCTATGGGAAATGTGCCACAGGAGGTGTTTGTATCATTGAAAGCTCTAGAAAGTTCACCATCACAGCTCTATGTTATCTTTCAGCAGTTTCAAACTTTTGTTTTTATATCTAGGTCTTCAATCCAGTTTGATTTTTGTTGAGTACATGGTAAGAGATATGGGTCTAGTTTCAATTTTCTGCATGTGGATAGCCAGTTTCCCCAGCACTAATAGTTAAAGAGGCTATCTTTCCTCGAGTGTATGTTTTAGTCTCTTTGTAAAAAATCAGGTTGCTAAAGGTTTGTGGGTTTGTCTCAGTATTTTCTGTTCTGTGCTATTCTTCTACATATCTATTTTTACCCCAGTGTCATGCTGCTTTTGAAAATATAGCTTTGTAATATGCCTTCAAATATTGCAGGGTGTGGTGGCTCATGCCTGTATTCCTAGTACTTGGGAGGTGAAGGCAGAAGGATCACCATGAGTCTGAGGCCAGATTGAGCTGCATAATGAGACCCTTTCTCAACCAACCACACCAAACCAAACCACAGTAAACAAAAAAAGAAATCTTGAATTTTGATGTCTGTTCCTCAAGATTGCTTTGATTAATTGGATCATTACTGGTTGTATAGAAATTTTAGAAAGGTTTTTCCAATTGTACAAAGAATGTTGTTGGTGTTTTGACTGGGATTGCTTTAAATCTATATACCAATTTTTTTAATATGACCATTTTAATTTGTGCCTACTCTGGAACAAGAATTGTCTTTACATTTTCTTTTTTTTAATTTTTTTTTAATTTAGAGAAAAAGTGAGTAATTTTGAGTGTGTAAAATAGATGACCATATTGCTGAATCTTTGTTGGATCTTTGAGCAAAACTGTTTGTAGTCTGACTGTTTGAATATTTACTATGTACCCTTTAACTTTGTAACTTGAACAACTACATCCAGGATGACAGTAAGTAATTTATAAATTACTGATTTCTTAGTGGGGCTTTTTCTCATTCTCCTTTTTCTTTCTTTCTTTTAGAATTCTGTTTTGTTGCTACCCTTTTTTCTGTTTTTTTTTCTTCTCTTTAAATAAAATTTTAAAAATGTATAATTGCTATTATAAAAAAAGAGGAAATAGGAAGTGCTATAAAAGATATAGCTGCATGTATGTTTAGATATGTGGGATTGATGACCATATTTCTAGGTTGTTGTTGGATTCTTGAACAGATCTGTTTGCACTCTCACTGCTTTAGTGTCCACTTTGTGTGCTTTAATTCTGTAACTTGAATAACTATTTCTAAAAGAACAATATGTAATGTATCAACTAGTGATTTCTTACTATTTATCTTCTTTTCTTGAAATTCTGTAATATTTCTACCTTTTTCCTGTTTTTTTCTCTTTAAATAAAAAATATGAAAAAAAGAAAAAGTGAAATAGAAAGAGGATATAAATAATACAAATTTTCAAAAAATAAAATAAAAACAAAAACAAAAACCAGTAAGAAATCACTGGTTGACAATTACATATTTTCCTCCTAGAAGTAGTTGTTCAGGTTTCAAAAGTAAAGCATACAAAGAAGACATTTAAACAGTGATGCTGCAATCAGCTTTGTTCTTCTATCCAACAAAAACTTAGTATTATGGTCATCAATCCTACACACTCAAACATACATGCAATTATATTCTTTAGAATACTTTCCTCTCTCTTTTTTTACAATAACTATAATCAATTCTCATAAACTGTTTACAAGTGCTACACATGTGTAAGTTTCTACAGGCATACCTAGCCTTTCTGTATTAGAGGGAAAAACAAACCAAACCAAGTCAACAATAAAAAATTCCTAGAGAAAAACGAAATGAGAAGGACATATAAAACCACAATACTAGGTGATCTATGGTTGTCACCATGATGTCTCCTGTTATTTTCAATAAAATTATCTATATTGTCAGACATAGTATAATTAAACTCAGTGGTACATAGCACTATTAATAAAAACCGAACATTGGAGACATTATAGGACTTCAAAGGCAGTTAACAGTCAAACCAGAATGGGTATCCTATTGAATCCTACCATCCCCAGAGTAGTTGCCCCTACTTCCAGACTTGACACCCTCACGCATACCAGATTCAAATAAAATCAGTCAAAACAAAACAGCAATATAACCAATCTTCTCTGCCTCATCTCTGCTATGCTATTTTTCTGCCATTGTTGTTTACTTTTCTCCATCATTCCACTGTCTGCCCCTTTCTTTGAGGCCTTTCTGCCATTGTTCCTGGAATCCTGGTGGTTTTCTTCTCTCTCTCTCTCTAGAAGGTCCTTCAGTATTTTTTGCAGGGTTGGATTGATGGTCACGAACTCCCCCAGTTCCTCTTTGTCATGGAAATATCTTGTCTCTCCATTAATTTTGAGAGACAGTTATGCAGGGTACATCAATCTGGGTTGGAGGTTATTTTCTTTTATGGCTTGGAATACTTCACTCCAAGCTCTTCTTGATTTGATAGTTTGCATTGAGAAGACCACTGTGATTTTGATGAGTTTTCCTTTATAGGTAATTTGTTTCTTTTCTCTGACTGCTTTTAATATTCTGTTCTTGTGATGGATTTCTGGGATCCTGACTATTATATGTCTGAGTGTAGATCTGTTTTGTTTGTAGCTGACTGGAGTTCTGTATGCCTCATATATCTGAACATCACTTCCTATGCTTGGGAAGTTTTCCTTAATAATATTTGTGAATAGCTTTTTTATTTCATTTGTATTTGTCCCTGCTTCTTCATTCACATTTTTTATTCTTAAGTTATAAATCCTCTTATCGTCTTCTAACCTTTATATCATTACTTCCTGGTTCCTTGTTATTTTTAAGAGATCCTTCCTTTCTCGATACATTGCAAACCTATCTTCAAGTTTTAAAAGTCTGTCTTTAGTTTCTTTTAAGAAGTTTTGCCAGCTTTCAATGGAATTTTTAATTTCCTGATATTCTCTTTGGATCTGTTTCATGTATTCTAGATTTTGTTTATATTCTTTATCAAAAGCTTCTCTCCTTTCTCTGGGTTCCTCCATTCTTCCATTTGTGACTTCTTGAGGAGTACCCAGCATTTCTTTTATTAGTCTTCTTATATCTTGCTTCACCTGAGTTAGAATTTCAGATTTAAATTCATGGATGAGTTCATGGAAGTATTTCTTTATTTCCAATGAGGCCGTGTCTGATATTGCATGTCTGCTGCCCTCAATCTCCTCTGTACTCACCCCTCCTGGGATTATTTTCCCTGGGTCAGCGGTTGAAGGCCTTTTGCTGTTTCTCTGTCTTGTCATGCTTCTGGTTCCCCTCAGACAGGTGAACGGTGGAGGTGTCTGAACCTTTATGTACTGCCTTAAGTCCCTCTGCAGCTTACTGGCTAGGGCAGTGCAGCTCTCCCCTGTCTGCTGTTGATCTGTGAGGTGCACACAGGGGCAGAAGTGTGGGCCAGCCCCTCCCCTCTCGACCACTAAGTGACTTCAGCTCGTTAGACTGTGCCCTGTGAATGTCATAGGTTCGGGACAGCCTTGTCCCTGGCTATTGGGTCCTGATCAGGGGCATGGCCCAGCCCAAGCAGATCCCACCAATTCACTTTGTGTCAGGAGCCCCTGACTGAAGCTGCCTCAGGCATTGATTCAAGCCTGACTTGCCCAAATGCAATATGTCATCCTGCTGGTCATCTCACTCTGGGGAATCCAGTTCCCATCACTCACCAAAATCTGTGCAGCTTGGCTCGCTGTCTCCACTTCCTGTTGCAGTGCTTCCTCCCGCGAAGGGTCTTGAGTTCAGCAAACCCCTCTCTCAGCAGGGCCGTGACCCCAGCTTGATCGTGAGTCACTGGACTGCAAGACACACCCAGCACAGCTACCAGAGTGTGCCCAGCTCCAGCCCTCCATCCATCCAAGCTTCTTTTTTTTTAATTTTTTTTTCTTTTTCCTCTGTTTCTTCCTGGGTTGCAAGAATTCCTCTCCTTTTGTCTGGTATCAGATTCCAGCATTTGAGTTGTTTTTCTCAGAGAGGTTCTCTATCATGCTACATATCAATCAGCCATATTGGATCTCTCTACTGTCTTTCCATTTTCTAATGACCTCTTCACTTTCTTTCTTTAGAGTTCTGTAATTTTCATTACAGAGATCTTTCATCTCCTTGGTTAGATTGATTCCTTGGTATTTAATATTTTTGAAACCATAAGAATGAAATTATTTTATTATTTTCTTTTTTGTGAATTCATTATTGGTGTACAGGAATGCTATTGATTTTTGTGTGTTGATTTTGTAAACTGCCACTTTGCTGAATTTGTTTATCATCTCTAAGAGTCTCTTACAGGTAATATATAGTTGGGTCTTTTTTCTTGATCCACCCTGAAAGTCTGGTCTTTTGTTTGGAGAGTCCTACGATTATACTGTTTTTTCATTGCTTGAGTTCTTTCTGTTTTTCTTTTGTTTACTCTCACAGTGAGATTTATTCCTTCCTTTAGGTTCTTGGATGTTGTTGTCCTCCTTGTCTCTATTTAGGATTAAGTATTTTCTTTAGTACCCATTTGGTGGTCATGAATTTCTTTAGTTTATCTGTATTATGGAAGATTTTTATTTGCCCATCAGTTTCAAAGGATAATTTTGCAGCATATAGTAATCTAGTCATCTATCACATAGTGATATTCACAGTATTTTCTTCTAGGGTTTTAAAAACCTTACTCTAACATATCCTGGCCTTTAAGGTTTGTGTCGAGAAATCTGCTGTTATTCTGACAATTTGTCCTTATAAGTAATATGATGACTTTCTGTAAGAAATCTCAGTATTCTCTTTGTTCTGAGCTTCTGGAATTTGAACAATTATGCAATAGGGTAATATTCTTTCTAGTCATGTCTATTTGGTATTCTAAATGCATCCTTTACCTGTCTTCATCTTATTCCCTAGATTTGGGGAATTTTTTGCAATAATTTCAGTGAACACATTTTTATACAATTAGTATACTTCTACCCTTTCCTCAAGTCCAGTGATTCTTAAATTTGGTCTTTTAGATTCACATTAGACTTCTTGGATAATCTTTTGATTGTTTCTTGTTGTTTTTTTTATCATATTGAGTATATGTTCTACACCATGAACATTGTCCTGAAGTCCTAACGTTGTCTTCTGACTGATCTTGCATATTGCCGAAAATTTCAATTGAGATTTTCATTTCCAAGGTTTCTGCTTGTTCTTTTAATAGCATCTAATTCTTTTTTATCTTAAAGAGAATAACACAAAACAGAACAGAACAGAACAAAGCAGATCAGAGCAAAACAATGCAAATAACACAGGATTTCAAAACAAGACAACAGGAAATCAGCAGTAGCTACATTGTGTCTCTTGTTACAGCATCTAATTCTTTATTGAAGTGGTCTTTCATATCTTGTGTTGTCTTCCTTAATTCATCCATTTCCATATTTGTCTCTGCTTTGAGATTTTCAATCATTTTAACTACTAATATTCTGAGCTCTTTGGAATTTGATCCACTTTAGTGCCTCTGAAGTCAGTTTTGGGGGAGTTAGAAATTCCTGGTGACTTTTTGTTGCCATGTTTCCTTGTGATTCTTGTATTTTTGGGTTGAAGTTTGGATCAGTTGGGATAGAAAGCTCTGCTGATATAGTGGAGGTCTTTTTAGCAAGTAAATTTTTCCCTGTGATTTGTCCTTTGGCTTTAGGTATGATTCAATGTCTAGGTACTTACTTAACCTATTCAATGTACTAGGGTCAGTCCCTAACACTATATTACAAGGAGAGAACAACTATGGTAATATCAACATCCAAAGAAATAATCATATATCAACACATAATTTAAAAATTTTCATGAAGATGAACAAATGGTCATGATGAAGAATAGGCTGGGAAATAGAAGAAAAAAAGAAATAAAGAAGAAAAAAGCAAAGAGAAAATAATAGGTTTGCATGATGATATTTCTATGCTTGTAAAGTAGGGGGATGGGAGAGGAGGTTTGAGAGGTTATGGGAGGGGGTAATGAAGAAAAGAAAAGAAAGTAGAATTTGAGATAGGTTTATGGAGATTGAATCCCTCTAATGGACTAGCAGAAGCCCAAAGTTAGAAGACTCAAGAAAACCCAATCCTTGGGGCAGACTTCAGGGAAGATAGCAGAGTTGTGAGCAGCAGAGCAACAACCTCTCAGAAATTTGGAGTCCAGACACTGGAATATAGCAATGTGAGGAAGAGAACAAGGAGGGTAGTGGATCTCTGGGACCCAGCAAGGATCCGAAGCAAGAATTGGAGCCTATGAGGAGAGCAAAGAGAGGGATCTCAACATAGAAGAATGAGATAGGAAATGATGCTTTCTCCCTCAGCCTTAGCTCACAACATGGACCTAGCCACAGACTCAAAACTCAAAAGCCAGCTCTACCTGGAAGACATCTCTGAGTAGTAGTCATTTCCTAACAGCTCTCAATACTAGCAATAAAGCTAACTGCCACAAACAATTTACAAGCATCAACATCAGAATTAAACCAAAAAAAAAGAAAAAGAAAAAAGAAAAGAAAAGAAAATGAGAAGACACCACAGTAAGATGCAATTCCAGACTTCCAGCTCACCAAAGTAAACCTATGCGGCAATAAGGTGGAAAAATCAGAAAGTCACCCACCTGAACGCTCTGAAATGGTAACAGCAGAAGTAACAAAGCAGATGAATGAGGCTTTAGAAAAAAATCAAATCAGAAATGTCTCACATAGTGGCTGGGGAATTAGCTCCGTGGCATAAGCACCTGCCTGGCAAGCACAAGGTTGTGAGTTCGATCCCTGGCATAAAAAAAAAGAAAAAAAAAGAAATGTCTCAGATAACTACAGTGATGATGACCATAGTGAAAAACATAGTGGATCTAGAATAGAAACAGATTAAAAAATAAAATGGAAACCATGAATGCCCAACATATGAAAGAAATGGAATCCATGAAATGGATTCAAACAAATATCCAGAAGATTAAAAATTCTATTGAAATTATATACAATAAAATTAACCAATGTGAGGACAGAATATTAGATATAGAAGACAGGATTGCAATTAGTGATCACAAAGAGAGAGATTTCTCAAAAATAGCAAGGCACCATCAGAAATCAATCCAGCAGCTGCTAGATGAGGCACAGAAGAATAACATAAGACTGATCAGAGTCAATGAAAAGGCAGGAAATAGATTAAATGACATAAAAATTTGCAAAGAAGTAGTGGCAGAAAACTTGCCAAATATGCAAAAAGAATTTTACATATATATAAATGATGCATATAGTACTCCAATTAGCTATGACCAAGATAAATTGACATCAAAGCATATAATAGTCAAGATTCCAGAAATTCAGCACAAGGTCAGAATATTAAAAGCTGTTAGATAAATTAAACATATTACCTACAAAGAAAAGCACATCACAATCACAACAGACTTCCCAACACAAATTCTTAAGTCAAGAAGAGCTTGGTGTAAAGTACTTTAAACTGTAAAAGAAAATAACTTTCAACCCATACTGATGTATCCTGCAAAACTATCTTTCAAAATCAATGGAGAAGCCAGGCATGGTAGTACATGCCTTTAATCCCAGAACTCAGGAGGCTGAGGCAAAAAGATCACTGTGAGTTCAAGACTAGCCTGGGCTAGAAAGTGAGATCAAGCCAATCTAAGCTTCATGGTGGGACCTTGTCTCAAAAAGACAAAATCAATGGAGAAGTAAGATATTTCCATTTGAAAGAACACCTGAAGAAATTCATGACCACCAAACCAGTACTCCAAAATATTCTGAAGGATATTCTAGAAAAATATAATGAAGACTCCAACTCTACAAACCCCAACAGAATGAGTCCAACAAGCAAGGCAAGTAATTAAACAGAGGGTAAGGATAGGGAACCAAAAACAGGAAAATAATATGGCAAGGACAAGTCCATACATATCAGTTATAAACATCAATGCAAATGGTCTCAATTTGCCAATCAGAAGAAACAGTAGCAGAATGGATCAAGAAATTATTCAACATTATGCTGCATACAAGAAACACATTTAACTCAAAAACAAATTCATAGACTGAAAATCAAAGGGCAGAAAACAATACTTCATCCAATAAGAATCTGGAAAAAAACAGGGATAGTAGACAAAGTGAACTTCAAACCAAGTCTGATCAAAAGAGACCAAAAAGGTCATTACATACTTGTTAAGGGAAAACTCCAAGAGGAAAAGATAATCATAAATACACGTGCACCAAATACTAATGCACCTAACTATATAAAACAAATATTAACAGACATGAAAAATCAAATCAGCACTAAAACAGTTGTAATGGGGGGACCTCAATATCCCACTGTCACCAATAGATCAACTAGATAAAAAAAATCAACAAAGAAATATCAGAACTGCACCAAATCTGTGAACTTAGTAGATGTCTACAGAGTATTCCACCCCACAATATCAGAATACATATTCTGAGCATGGGAATTGTCTAAAACAGACCATATATTAGCTCAAAGAACATGCTTAAGTAAATGTAAAGGAATTGACATTATCCCATGCATGCTATCAGTCCATAGAGCAATGAAATTGGAAATCAATGGCAAAAGAAAGCACAAGAATTTCATAAACACATGGAAATTAAATAATATTCTACTGAGCAACAAATGAGTTACAGATGAAATTAAAGAAGAAATTAGACAGTTTCTACAATTGAATATGATAATGATAATACAACATACTGAAACTTACAGGATGCAGTGGAAGCAGTCCTTTGAGACAAATTTATAGCAGTGAATTCTCACATCAGGAAAACAAAGTGAGCTCAACCTAATGTTGAACCTCAAACTCCTAGAAAAATAGGAACAAGTCAAGCCCAAAGCTCATTTCAGGAGGAACATTATAAAGATCAGAGCAGAAATTAATGCAATACAACCTAAGAAGATAATACAAAGGATTATAGAATTAAAGAGCTCTTTAAAAATTTATTTTTGAAAGTTTAAATAAAATTGATAAACCCTTAGCTTATCTTATCAAAAAAGGAAAGAAAAGATTCAGATCCATGCAATTAAGAATGAAAAGGGTAAAATCACAACAAATCCTGTAGAAATACAGAAGATTATCAATACCTACTTCAAGAACCTGTATCCCAGTAAGATAGAAAACACAGAAGAAAGGGACAGATTCCTAGATACATATGAATTACCAAATCTAAATCAAGAAACTATAAAAATTCTAAATAACCCATTATCAGTCAATGAAATTGAAGGTATATTTAAACACCTACCATCAAAGAAAAGCTCAGGTCCTGATGGATTTGCTGCTGAATTGTACAAGAAATTTATAGAAGATATAATGCCACTACTCCTCAAACCTTTCCATGAAATGGAGAGTGTTGGGTTTTTTTTTCCATTTCATGGAAATGCAAGTATTACCCTGATACCAAAACCAAGGGAGACCCAATAAAAAAGTAAAGTAAGGGCAATCTCCATAATGACCATAAACCCAAAAATTCTCAAGTACGTACTGGCAAACAGAATATAGCAAATCAGGAAGAAGACTATACACCATGACTAAGGATTCATCCCATGGAGGCAGGGATGGTTTCACATATGAAAATCAATAAATGCAATACACCATATCAATAGAGCCAAGGACAAAAATCACATTATCATCTCAACAGATGCAGAAAAAGTTTTGACAATGTCCAACACCCATTCATGATAAAAACTGAAGAAAATTGGAATAGATGGTCTTTATCTCAATATGATAAAAGTAATCTGTGACAAACCAACAGCCAACATCATACTATAAATGGTTAAAAACTGAAAGCTTTCACTATAAAGTCAGGAACAAGACAAGAATATCCACTATCATTATTGCAATTTAGTACAGTTCTGGGAATATTAGCCAGAGTAATTAAACAGGAGAAAGAAATAAAGATAGGAAATAAAGAAGCTAAATTATCATTATTTACAGATGACATGATACTGTACAATAGAAGTCCCCAAAAACTCCATGAAAAGACTTCTAGGTATAATAATCAAAATCCGTTGTATAGCTAGATACAAAGTCAACATTCAAAAATCAATAGCATTCCTACACAAAAATAACAAACTCACTGAGAGAGCAATTAGGAAAAACACACCTTTCAAAATAGCATTAGAAAAAATTTAAATACTTAGGGATCAATCTAGCAAATGAAGTAAAAGATCTTTACATTGAAAACTACAGTACTCTGAAAAAGGAGATCAAAGAGGATATCAGAAAATGGAAAAATATTTCTTGCTCATGGATAGGAAGAACCAATATAGTGAAAATGGCCATTCTCCCAAAATTATTATACAGATTGAGTGCAATCTCAATCAAAATAACAATAGCATACCTCACAGAACTAGAGAAAACAATTCTGAAATTCATTTAAAACCAGAAGAGATCTAGAATAGTAAAGGCAATTCTGGGCAAGAAAGGCAAGGCAGGGGGCATCAAAATTTGTGATTTGAAGTCATATTAAGACGTAACTGTGATAAAATCAGCATGGTACTGGCAAAAAAGCAGAGCTGAGCATCAGTGGAATACATTAGAAGATGCAGAAGCAATTCCAAACACACCCACTTAGCTTTGACAAAGTGGACATACACGTTCACTGGAAGAAAGCCTCTTCAATAAATGGTGCTGGAAAAATGTTCTCCACATGCCCAAGACTAAAGCTAGACACATATCTCTCACCATATAAGAAATGAAAATAGAAATGGATCGATATCTGTGGATATAGCTCAGTCACACAGCACCTGCCTTGCAAGTGCAGGGTCCTCAATTGATTCCCAGTACTAAAAAAAAGTCAAAGATATAAACAGTAAAATAGAAACATTAAATCTGCTGGAAGAGACAATAGGTAAAACTCTTGAAGTCACAGACATAGGCAAAGACTTTATGAACAAAACACTAACTGCATAAGAAATATCACAAATCAACAAATGGGATCTCATCTCATTAAAAACCTTTGGATAGCAAATGAAATCATTAATGCAGTGAAGAGATAACCCACAGAGTGGAAGAAAATTTAATCAGCTGTTCCTCAGACAAAAGACCAATAACGAGACCATATAAAGAACTGAAAAAAATCATACCCCCAAATTTGAAAACCCAATTCAAAAATGAGAATCTGAAATGAACAATTTTCAGATAGAGTAGTAGAAATAGAAAATAAATATATGAAAAAATGTTCAACATCACTGGTAAGCCAAGAGCTGCAAATTAAAAACAATGCTAAGATTTCACCTCACACCAGAAAGAATGGCTATTTTCAATAAATCAACCAATAACAAATGCTGGTGAGGATGTGGAAAAAAAGGAACTCTGTTCCACTGTTGGTGGGAGTGTAGACTTGTACAACAACTGTAGAAATCAGTGTGGAGGTTCTTTAAAAAAGTAAAACTAGAGGTTCCATCTGACTCAGATATTCCCCTTCTTGGTATCTTCCCAAAACATTAAAAGGATCATATCACAGTGATATATGCACACCTGTTTATAGCGGCAAAGTATTTAATAGCTAAATCTTAGAAACAGCCCAAATGCCTATCAACTGATGAATGGATAAAGAAGATGTGGGTTTTTTATACAATGGAGTACTACTCAGCCATAAAGAAATATAAATTTGAGATATTTCTTGGCAAATGGATGCACCTTGAGACCATACTGTTAAGTGAAATAAATCAGATACACATATGTAAACCAGATATCACATATGTAAATAGCACATTATTTCTCCAGATCATTATATTAAGTGAAATAACTTAGACTCACAAAGACAAATATCATATATTTTGTTTCATGTCAATTTGAGAGAGAGAGAAAGAGAGAGGGAACACATTAAAATAGAAGAGATACAGAGGAGAAGAAAGGAAGGGAATTAGAGAATGTGGTAAGAGAAGGGCAATTAAGGTGATGGGGTATGGAAATGATCAAAGTATGTTATATGTATGTATGAATATGCCTGAAAGAAAGCCATTATTCCATATAAACAATATGTACTACTAAAAAGAGAAAAAACATTTTTTTAAAAAATGAAGTATATATCAATATAAAATGCTTTTGAGGGCTCTTAGTTTCTGACACACTTTTGTTGAGCTTCAGATTATTATAAATGATGGTCATCAGTTTGTGACTAAATTATATGTGGTAGGCAAAATAGTGATGTTCTTATCCTAATCTCCACAATCTATAAATGTGCTATGTTGTATGGCAAGTGGGACTAAAGGTTACAGATGGAATTGAGTTTGAAATTGGCTGACATGGATTATACATTTTAGCTCTCTTTAATTACAAGTGGCCTTATAAGACAAAGTGGAACACAGAAGTGGGAAAGTCAAAGGAAGATATAACAATTTTTTTTTGTCTTTTTGAGACAGAGTCTTGCTATGCAGTTTAGCTTGGCCTTGAGCTCATTTTGTAGCCCAAATTGGCCTTGAACTTCTAAGAATTCTCCTGCCTCATCCTCCCAAGTGCTGAGATTATAGGTATGCACCACCATACCCAGCAAGATATAACAATTTATGAATAGTCAGAAAATTGCAACCTTTCTGGCTTTGAAGATAGTTGAAGGAGGCCATGAGCTAAGGAATGTGTGTGGATTCTAGAAAGTAGAAAAGAGCCCTGAAAGATGAGATCCATGTCATTTTTCTAGCCTATAGAACTTTAAGATAATGAATTTATGTTGCTTTAATCCATGAAAGCTGTGGTAACTTGCTCTTCCTACATATGGAAACCACTGCACTATATCCACTGACTTATACTTTGCTAGTCAATTTTTGTGCCTTGATTTGCAACCTGTTTCAGAAGAGAATGCATTAATTCATTGCACAAGTTCTTCACAAACTCCTCCAAAAGATACAAAAAGTACAGTAAATGTCCTAACTCATAATACAAGGTCAGTATTATTATGATATAAAAGCTAGACAGATATAACACACAAAAAATTTACAAATTAATGTTATTAATATAGCTACAAAAACAGTAAAATATTATTCAATTAAATCAAGTAGTGTATTATAAAGATTTTTTTGCTTAAATTTTTTTGTCTTTCTTATTAAGTCTAATTCCTGCTTACTTTCCTGAAAATGCAAGGGTGGTTATATATAACAAAATGATGCAATCAGTTGACTCCACATTAGTATAATCCAGAGGGAAATACCCATATCTATCATAGCAGAGCTAGAAAATTAATTTCATAAAATCAACCACCATTTCAAAGTAAAAACACTTGGCAATGTAGAAATAGAAATTCCTTAACATGATTGAAAGCATTTATGAAATATGCAAAATACCATAATCAGTTATGGAAGGCTGTTGGACATAATGGTGCACATTTATAATAGAGGCTACTTCAGAGGCTAAGATGGGAGTTCAAGGCCAATTTGGGCCAATTAGCAACACCTGTCTCAAAAAAAAATATGGGTTGGTGATGTACTTCAGTGGCAGAGCACTTGCTTAGCATCTGCATAGCTCTAGACTGAATTCCAAGTACCATAAAAAAGTACAGGATTGAAAAGTTTTCTTTTGGCTAGGTATGGTGGCGCACACCTGTAACTTAGCACTCAGGAGGCTGAGGCAGGATTGCCATGAGTTTGGGTCCAAACTGGGCTACATAGTGAGTTCAGGACTAACCTGAACTACATGGTGAGATCTTGTCTCAAAAACACAAAGAGAAAAAGGAAGAAATAAAGGTTTTCCCTTAACCTCAATAACAAGAAAAGAATGGCTACTTCACTGTTTTTATTCATTTTTTTTGAAACAGGGCCTTGTTATGTGGCTAACACTGGCCTTGAACTCACTGTATAGCTTTAGCTGGCCTTGTACTTGTGGTAATCCTCTTGCCTCAGCTTCCCAAGTGGGATTACAGAAGTGTACCACTACAGCCAGCATTCTATTCAAATTATACTGGAAATCATAGTGAGAGAAATCAGACAAGAAAAAGAAAACGAAAACATTGGCACTGGGAAGAATAAGTAAAATTCACATATGCTTGAGTTATGTCGAAAACCTGTAAGAGTTAACAAAACACTATTAGAGCTAATAAATGAATTCAATAATGTTACAGTATAAAATATCAGTATACAAACCAGAGATTTAGCTCAGTGGTATAGTGCCTGCCTAACAAGCATGAGATCTAAGTTCAGTTCCTGGTATTAAAAAATCAGCATACACAGCTGGGGATTTAACTCAGTGGCTTAAGTACCTGCCTGGCAAATGAGAGGTCATGAGTTCAATCCCCGGTACAAAAAAAAAAAAATCAGCATACAAATATTGGTTGTTTGTGTATACAAGCACTGAATAATTTGGAATAAATTAATAAAACAATTTATCTAAAGCAGCATTACAAAGAATAAAATACATAGGAATAAATTTTAAAAAGAAGATGCAGAAAACCCATTCTGGAAACCACCACCATGTGTGGACCCCACTGGACTGGAACAGCCAGTGGTGTGGCCTGGGTGCTGGGTCACGTGGAGGAGAAACTGCTATCTATCGATTGGGTAGTTCCTTTCACCGGCTCACCAGTCAAAAGTATTCCAGGTCCTTCTTGCCTCCGATGACAAGACAAGCAAAAGATGGTGCCAAAAAGTCTGTTTGAAAAGTAAGGGGCAGAGCGAACTTGGGTAGCAGGACAAGAGAAAAAGAAGAGAAAAGCAAAACTAAAAGTGCACACTGCGTCTGAGAAACGCAGTGTGGGTTACCATGGAAAGTCACGCTAGCAAGCTTCCCATGGTGTCTGGTCTCCTTTTACGCTGTCCGCGTCTTGTGGGAGCTCGCAAGGAGGTCCACATGCAGGGTTCTGGCGTTGCCCTGGGATCCTGTAATTGACAGGTCCCCCGCTCATTTTCCCAGCCAGCTTTGCCACATCCCACCTCCTGTATCAGAACCACAACGCTAAGTCGAAGCAGCCCAATGTCAAAGGCCACATGCTTTCACCCTGTAGGCTTCCACCCACTGGAACTGTCCTGGCACAGGCCATCCTCTCTGGGAGGACCACTAACCAGTGAGTGGCTGCCAGGGGCCACTGAGAAAGGTCGAGAGGGTCTAGCCAGGAGGCCTAGAGGCCTAAAAGCCAGCCTGGGCCTAGACACACACTGGAGGCCAGCCAGGGCCTGAGTCTGAACTGGACTAGATTTGGACGTGGCCTGGAGGCCGACCTGGGCCTGAACTTGGACACGGGCTAGAGGCCAGCTGGGGCCTAGACATGGACACTTGGCTGTGGGCCATCCTGGGCCTGGACCTGGGTCCAGACTAGACTCAGAAGCGACCCGGGGCTGGACAAGACTTAGGCATAGCTGGGGGGGCTGACCTGGGTCTGGAATTGGACTTGGACACAGGCCAGAGACCAGCCTGGACCTGGGCCTGAACTACACTTAGATGCCAGCCACAATCTGGCCGGGGCCTGAGGGCCGGTCTGGGACTAGACAGGATGTGGCTGTAAGAACAGCCAAGGCCTGGATGTGAATGCGGCCCGGAGGACAGCCAGCCCCTGGACACCGGCCTGGGACTGGTTGATGACGTGGCCCGGAGGCTGGCCCGGGCCTGAAGATGGCCTAGCACTGGACAAGATACAGACCAGAGGCCCAGGCCTGGGGGTGGGCCTGGGCCTGTACTTGGACGCAGTGCAGGGACCAGCCAAGGCCTAGATGTAAACACAGCCTGGACCAGGCCTGGGCCAGGCCTAGACTTAGACACGGTGTAGAAGACAGCCTGGGCCTGGACGTGGACACAGCCCTGGGGCCGGCCTGGGACTGGAAATGATGCCGAACAGAAGCCAGCCTGGGCGTGGAGGCCGGCCCACACCAAGACATGGA